>APFE030828642.1:0-40336 GCA_000404065.3 Pinus taeda
GTGAGGGTGGAGGTGGAGGGAGATATTGGGCAATTTGGGGAGACATTTGCACATTAACACCCCCGAAATATGAGGATGGCGGTGGGGGAGATATTAGGCAATTTGGGGAGACATTTGCACATTAACACCCCCCAAATGAGGGTGGGGGTGGGCGTGAGGGTGGCGCGGTGTTAATGTGCAAATTAACACGCCCCCACCCCCAACCTCATGTGCAAGGGGGTAGGGGGTGTTAGTTTGCACATTAACACCCCCCAACCCGCACCCTCTTATATGAGGGTGGGGGTGCGGGGGTGTTAATTTGCACATTAGCACCCTCCTACCCCCACCCTCATATATGAGGTTGGGGGTGCAGGGGTGTTAATTTGCACATTAACATCCCCCCACGCCCACCCTCATATATGAGGGTGGGGGTGGCTGGGTGTTAATTTGCACATTAACACTCCCCCACGTCCACCCTCATATATGAGGGTGGGGGTGGAGGTAGGCATGGGGGTGGCGGGTTGTTAATTTGCACATTAACATCCCTCTACCCCCACCCTCATAGGTGGGGGTATGAGGGTGGGGGTTAATGTGCAAATTAACACAGCCCTTACCCCCACCCTCAATGTGGGGAGGTGTTAATTTGCACATTAACACCCCTCTACCTCCACCCTCATAGGTGGGGGTATGAGGGTGGGGGTGGTGGGTGTTAATGTGAAAATTTGTACATTAACACATATATGAGGGTGAGGGTGAGGGTGAGGGTGGCGGTAGGGGTGGAGGGTGTTAATGTGCAAATTTACACATTAACACATATATGAAGGTGGGAGTGGAGGCTGTTAATGTGCAAATTATGAAGGTGGGGGGTGTTAATGTGCAAATTCCCCCCACCCACATTAACATTCCCCACCTCCACCCTCAATTTGCACATTAACACCCGTTACCCCCACCCTCATAATTTGCACATTAACACCTCCCACCCCCACCGAGGGTGGGGGTGGGGTACCCTCGGTGGGGGTGTTAATGTGCAAATTCCTAGTCCCTAATGAAAAATATTAAAATAAACAAAATAGGAAAAGAAGAAAAAGAAAGAAAAAAGAAGAAAGAAAGTACACCAACCACTATCTTAAAAGCGATAATAATATCTAAAATTAAAGCACCCACCGAGGGTGAGAGTGAGAGTGTTAATGTTCAAATTCCTATTCCCTAATGAAAAATATTAAAATAGGCAAAATAAGAAAGGATAAAAAAAAGAAAAGAAAAGAAAGTACGCCGACCACTATCTTAAAAGCGATAATAATATCTAAAATTAAACAACTAGATACGTCAGGCCAAAAGAATCACTGGTCTTAAATTAACGTGTACTATCCAAAAGAATCACTGGTCTTAAATTAATGTGTACTAGATTCATAAGAGTCGATCGCGGTCTTTGTCATCATACCGAGGTCCGAGCCCACCACTTTCCTCACTTGTCTTAAATTAACATTTAAGAGTCAATAAAAGGTTGTTGGCTACTTGATGTGATCAAACAGTAACTTTGTTCAGTCGTTTTCGTGTGTTTGATGGTTTCTCCCTGCCCCGGTGCGTACAGTCGTGCAGTGCTCTAAATTGCTGTTCTGTTCGTTCCATTGCTTTGATCGACTTGGGTTCTACTCTCCACAGTGCAAAGATTTTGGCGAGTGGAAGCAAGGATGGGCGGTTCACATTTCTGAATATTGGGAATATCTCTTGCAACTGAAGGTACTTTGCTGTCTGATCATTTTAGATTATTATTCTTCTCTCTTTTTATTGTTTTCCTCACAACAGACTCTTGTAAATATATCGAACGTTATAACATGTTAAATGAATTTTACTGGTTTTCTTAAGAAAAATATTTAATCTGCATAGATTTAAGCGTTCTGTTTCAAGTCCTATGTATTTCTCAAATGTGTCTTGATAGCTGCAATTCTGAGGATTATATGAGCAAGTCTCTGTGTTTGCGTATCCTGCCACTGAGTGTTATCAAAATTCTTACATGTCATGACACTTACTTTTGAAAGAAATCAGTTTTGTGTTATCAAAATTCTTACCACTTACTTTTGAAAGAAATCAGTTTCCTTGTTATTTTTGAAAGAAATCAGTTTCTTTCTCCCTAGGAATGTTGAAGGCAAGAGAGATTGTTAATGCTAGGCTAGTTCATAATTATATTTATTTTAGAGTGTTTTTCTCAAGCTAGAAACCATTAATAATCATTCTTACCCACTATTCATATGATCCCAATTCACTGATACCATTTATTAAACATAGAGGTACATTTGAACTGTGACCACTGATATCCTTGTATTATATAGAAAAAAAAATTCTTGTATTACAGGATATCCAAGACGAATACATTTGTTTTTTCAATGTAGTAAACTTTGTGTGCATGTTGTACAGTTCTGATTTTGGATGGATCTCTGGTAAATAATGGTTTACAGAAATTTGATTCAGTCGAGTAATGGCGAATCAGTAATATGGTGTGGTCTTTGACTTTCAGGGTTTGGCAAGCTGTGTATTACAGTGCTTATATATATATTATATATATATAATATATATATATATATACATAAAATATAGATATTATATATACTTTTTTTAATCTTCCGCCCATGGAGTGAAGGTATTGTTGTCATTTTGTGGAATCCTGTAATCTCCTCCATATCTTACATATTGTAAGATGTAAAACTGTGCATAGCTAACATATTTATATTTGTGCTCTCTATTTTCTAGGAGGATATTAGAGCTAGTACTGGCTTAACTCCTTCACTGGAGAGTTAAGAAGACGTGAGAGTGCTTTGAATCCTTCACCGGAGGGCCAGGAAGATGTGAGATGTGAGAGTGCTTTGAATGTGATTGCTTTGTAAATAAATTCAGATAGTGTGTGAGATTTAATAGCTGTGAGAATAATTTTGATTAGATTAATCTAGCCTAGTGTGTGAAATTTGTTTGGTCCCTGTTTGTATAGATCTGTCCGTTGTGTAGATTTGAATAGTTTCGTGGTGTTGAGGATTTGGATAGCTCGTGATCCTTCTTCCATATTAGGCTGGGCAATTTCATTGCTGCTGCAACGCTCGCACGTTCTGAAAAGGGCACAGAATAAGGTAGACGATACCTAACCAGAACCTGACTCCCTTAGTGTGTCTGGATCTCAAGCAAAATGCGCTTTTCAGCTCCATATGTTCTTTGCCGTCATCATTTGAATATCTTGTTCTTTCCAAGAACCAATTGAGCAGCGGGATACATAATACAGGGGGTGTGCTGCAGTTAACGTATGTTGATCTCAGCTTCAGTAAATTGAGCGGAAGTGTCCCTGGTTCTCTATTTGGATTTCACATCAATATGCTTCAGTTGTAGAGGGTTTTTTTTTTTTTTTTTTTTGTTCTTTGGTTTATTTAATTAAATCTGGGTCGATTAAATTCCAGCGTTTGGGGCAGTTCCTCCAATGTTTGCAGATCGTCTCCTTTCTGATGGCGCAGAACAGTTTAATAAAGAAGATAAAAAAATGAAGGCATCTTTCTACAATTAGTGGGATTGCGGTGTTTGTGGCGACATTCCTAAGGGAATCCACTAATATTTTTCCTGCTGGTGCATGTGCTCAGAACGACTGTCTATCTGAATATTTTTCCTGCTGGTGCATTTGCTCAGAACGACCGTCTATGTGGATCGCCTCTTACTGTGTGCAGGAAAGGTGATCTAGTTCAAAGAAGAGATCCTGCTGGGGATCTACGGATTCTTTAGTAAAATCAACTTTCCACAGCCGCTCCAGCTGTTGCGTTTGTCTTTATGTGTACGTCGTTAGGGAAGAAATGCAAAAAAGAAAAGAAAAAAACGTTAAATGATCTCCTTCAAATGCAGGCGTCCATGGCGTTTCTAACGCCTCAGGTCCAGAGCATGGAAATGGATCAATATCCTGGATTAATCAATGGTTCTTTTATTTTTATTTATTTTTTAATATGGTATGGACCGTGAACGCTATGGCGGTGTTGGGACACAACAGAGATCATGTGTTTGGCCTGGATCGCGGATCCGTGTATAATCCATTTGGCGAGTGGTCCGTGTAATGCTCCGGGATTTATTTGAGTTTCAAAGCCAGACTGAGCGCTGACCGAGGCTCAGGCCTGCGGCATGGTTTGGGTTATGGTCATAGTTTTTGAATAGAAAGAAAGAAATTATTTTAACGTCTATGAAGTTAAAGATAGTTTATGGGACAGATTGTTTTTTCATGTGGTTGATTTATTTGGTTTTTTTCTGTGAAGCTTTACAATAAATGCTCTCAGTTTCTTGACAAACCCCTAAATAGATTATCCCAATGGCTGGCTGCCAACATATTTGCATAACTTTCCCTGTTGTAAGACCTCACATTCTAAAATGAAATGTTTTTTTGTTTCCACTTTTCTGGAATAACAAAAAATGCATACCCTTTCCTCCCACACTTCTTTTGGTCTTTTCCAGGGCCCTGTTTCACAACGGAGTTGATGAGAATTAATCCTTAACTGAGCAATAAAAATTGGCTCTCCAAGAGATATTGGCCTCTATGTATGTTTTTGGTTGATGATTATGAGTGGGATTAAACACTTCAATATAGTAATTTTTCTTTCTTCCTAACTCCTTATGCCAAGTACGTTTGTGGAACTTTTCCATAACAAAAGATTTTTATCTCTTTGCTGTTTATGGGACACATGTTCAAGCAAATACCCCATTTACTAAATCATTTGTAATTTTGCTGCATCCAAGTTTTCTGCTCTTGCACAATCTATCATTAAAGACAACCTTAGCCCATCTACCCTCCTCCATTTGCTCAATTTTTTTTAAATACTTTATAACTCGCACCATGGCAATTGCTTCAATAGGAGCAGTCCCTGTTTCACTTAACAAGGTATCATAAGGAACTGCACTTTTAATCTTAAATTTGTTTGTAGTCAAACGCTTCTGAATTTTTTCAATTTGTCTCCACTGCATGTCGAGGGTATTGCTAATCCACAGTTCACAACAATAAAGAATCATCAAAATCACTAGAAGCCCAAAAACAGTTTGAGTGGTCTTCCAGTCCCAAAGTTCTTTTCTTTCTACAACCATTGCAGCTTAAATATGTTAATTAATCATGTAGTTAGAGTGGTTCCTATGGTTTTTTATATATACTATATTTGTGAGTGTGTGTTGTTCATATGATTAATATTGTGAGTGTGTGTTGTTCATATGATTAATATGGAGCGATATGTGTAAATTTTTTAATGGATCTATCAAGGTTGGTGTTTTACACATTTTTACAGTTGTAAGATGATTAAATATGTAGAATTATAAAGAACACGTCAATTATTTAATAGATTAATGTGACTTATCATGCTCCACTAGCATTAGTTAGAGGTAGTTCTTAATAAGGTTAAGTTGGTGTGAGCCCTAGTGCTTAGCGAGCATTAGTCAGAGGTAGTTCTTTATAAGGTTAAGTTGGTGTGAGTGGTAGTGCTTCGGGATTGTCAATATAGGTTATTTTATATTCAACAGACTAATGTGATCTATTGTGCTTCGGGAGAATTAGTCAGAGGTAGTTCATAATAAGGTCAAGTTGGTGTAAGGCCTCGTGCTTATGGAGTGTCAGTAAAGTTATTTTATACAAGGTCAAGTAGTAGAATTGTCTGCTGAAGGCATTCTGTATCCAAAATGTTATCCTAGATAACTGGTGAAGGCTACGGAGGGCCATGGATTCACATATAGTGGCAATTTCATAGGATGGCTCACTATCGAGATTGACCCGTTGTGCTCAGGGATTTTGAGAAGCATTAATTCTGCAAAGTACGTCAACAATGGTTTGAAGTGGTTATGTCTTAAATGAAGTCAGAAGCTCAAAAGTGTAAGTGAAGAAAAGAGCAAAACCCTGCGTGGATATGAGTCCTAGTGATCACCATATCAAAGAAATTTGACAAAGATTCATTTATTGTTGTAATATATCTATTTCCTTTATTTGTCATGTAAGCATTAAGAGAAGAAGATATTGGAAATAATGCTCCTATAACTTCCAAATATTCATGAATTGCAATTATATAAATTATGATGAATCAATCTAGACATTGTTAATTCTTATGCTATGAGTTAGAGTCAGTTAATTCCTATGCTATGAGTAAAAATCATAAATGTGTTACTTCCAATATATCTAATGTCTATTATATCAATAAAATGATAGTGTTTGGTATTGTGCGTTTAATCTGCGCTCTCTTGGTATTATGTGTTTAATCTGCGCTCTCTATTTTCTAATAATTTAATGCACAAAATTTTAAAAGAGTATTTAGGCATTACACCCAAGACGAGTATCCATTATAAATCGCGATCGGGCTCTATGAAAGCTTTGCTTTTATGTGCCACACAACATGTGTAGATGAAATATTTCAGATTTATTTACTTTCCGGTTGCAGAGGCAAGGACTCTGAGCTCTCAATTTTATGATCAGATCATTTTGATGAAATATTTCAGATTTATTTACTTTCCAGTTGCAGAGGCAAGGACTCTGAGCTCTCAATTTTATTATCAGATCATTTTCCCTTCAGTGTATTCTGTTTGCAACATGGGAGATTAGGAGAACAGAATAAGGGCGAATGGACAATTCAGAGTTAACACAAACCAACAGTGGGCCGCTTCCAAGAGGCCCAGCATGATGTAGATACTTGAGAGAAGAGGGTGGGTAAAATTTTTTTTTTTTTTCTTTACTGGCTACGTGTTGTTGACAGATTTCTGGATCTTTATAGGCCTAGTCTAATTAGGCGGAGGAGTTGCCTGGATAGTTTTGGAAATTCTAGTCATATTTAGAGAATATCTGGTAAGGATTTTTGTAAATCCAAATTATAGTTGTTAAACTTCAAAATTTTAAGTGTCTTAAACATTTTTGATGGCGCTGAATCTATTTCTACCATCAAAAACAAGATTCAATCAATACCTCTACAAGATTTTTTGAAATTTTTTTCCCTGAATTACGGCCACTTTTAACCATCCAACCAATTCCTCTGGCTGGTTAAACGACTCCCTATATACTTTTAATGGCAACGTGACCCACTGTTGTTGACAAATATCTATTCACTGCAGTAGGCACCTCTTGTTGACCACGTGGTACCCTGCTCGGTTAAATGTCATTTAATACGCCGGGGGATGGAGTAAACAACTTAACCGCTTTCGTCCTACTTGGGCAGGCAGGGAAGCAGGTAAGAGAATTAGTGAAGAATATCGTAAATTACTGAAGAAGCCTACGCTTATTTCGTACACCTTTTGTTGTTAGCGGCGTCGGCACTAGATCAGTCAGTGTTGGAGCCAGAGGCTCCCTTGAATAATTTAAACTAGAATCGGAACTATCTTGTAAAGTACTGTTGGAACTATTGTAAATTACTGAAGAAGCCTACGCTTATTTCGTACACCTTTTGTTGTTAGTGGCGTCGGCACTAGAGCAGTCAGTGTTGGAAACAGAGGCTTCCTTGAATAATTTAAACTAGAATTGGAACTATCTTGTAAAGTACAGTTGGAACTATTGTAAAGCTTAATGTCGTTCGCGGAGACACTCAGGCATGAGGTGGCGAGACGAATAATTCCGGCTGGATGCACACTATGATAGTTGATTTGTAAACTATCAAGAAAAAACACTTTACATTCTTTTCACGGCATATTTAATTTGTATTCTTTTGTGCCTTTCTTTCTCCACCTTGAGGTTTTAATTCCCTAAAGTGAATTGACTCAATCTCTTTCTAGTAGTTTTGGGATGGTTTTAATTCTTTAAAGTTGATTTTTTCAACATTTTTTTCCTTAGTTTAGAGGCTTTTTTGATAGTTTTAATTATCTAAAGTGGCTTTTATCTTCAACTTTTTTGCCCAGCTTAGAAGCCCCTTGGGATGGTTGTAATTCTCTAAGGTGAAGTTCCTCAACCCCTCTCTCTAGCTCCCCAAAGTGGCTTCTATCCTCAACCCTTTTATCCAGCTTAGAAGCCCCTTGGGATGGTTTTAATTCTTAGAAGTGAAATTCCTCAACCCCTCCCTCTAGCTTCCTAAAGTGGCTTCCATCCTCAACCCCTTGTAGAAGCCCCTTGGGATGGTTTTAATTCTCCAAAGTGAAGTTCCTCAACCCCTCCCTCTAGGTTAGAAGCCCCTTGTCTTGGGTTTAATTCTGGGAAGTGGATAACCTCTCCCTGTAGCCCCCTCGTAGCTTAGAAGTCCCTTGCTATATAGTTTTAATTATCCAAAGTGGATTTTCTCAACCCTTCCCTCTAGCTTAGATGCCCCTTGGATGGTTTTGATTTCCCAAAGTGGCTTTGCTCAGCCACTCTCTTCCTTGGAATGGTTTTAATTTCTCAAAGTAGATTTGCTCAACCACTCCCTCTTGTTTAGATGCCCCATGGGATGGTTTTAATTCCCTAAAACGGTTTCCATTCTCAACTCTTCCATTTAATTCCCGAAAAATGACTTCCATCTCAACCCCTCCCATAAAATCTGAACTTGAAACCTAATCAAAACTAAAGTAACTCAATCAAACCAACTAATCTACACCTCATATATTATTATATATTTTGAGTTTTATTCCAAACTCTCCCATGCTAAAATATAAAGTCCCATTTGAGTTTCAGTCCATTGAGGTGAGTTTAGATGTTACCTGTAATTTGATGGATGCACCCACTGCAGAACTGGAAACGGTTGCATATCCAGCGTTAAATGAGCTTACATCTGAAGTAGATTTTGATGACATATATCATAATGTTCGACGGTTACTGATTTTTTTTCCCTTCACACCCTGTAAAAGATTTTTATAACTTTTCATTGCCGGTCAACAACTACTTCACGTTCTCCATAAGGGGTTCTTGCTGACATAACATTTTTACCCTTCACATTTTTTACAAAGCAGAAAACTGTCACACCGTGTCAAGATTGGTGTCCCTTTTTAAGGAAATTGTGGCTGTCAAAAATGGAGAATTAGACAGTTCTTGACAGACACTTATTTTGACCAGAGACTTCTTTCGACGTTAATAACCAGATAACAATAATTGTTAACGGCCAAATATTTTATAACGTAAACTGGATACAAGATACCTACGCAGGTTTCTGTTGTCTCTGAAGTTTCCTCTTCAGAAATACTGGCAATGCAATCTAGAGGTATTCTACTGTCTTACCTTTGGATGGATAGAGTCTGGGGCCAAAAATGTAGCAAATAAACATTAACATGCTTCGGAAGAGAAAAAAATGTCAATATTATTGGAAGTTAAAGCAGGATAATTTAACAGAAATCAAAATGTGTGAGGTAACGTCGCAGATAAAAGATTACGAATAAACTCCAACCACTAAAAAATTATATTGTTGCGGACGAAGGAAAGATCTTCGTCTCATCTCCCATCATTATAATGTCTTCTACAGTCTTATTCATCTTGACATTCTCTGTTTCAAACTCTGCCATGGGAATTCTCCAGCGTTACAATTCCACAATCTATTTTAGAAGCTTGAGCGGTTTTCATTTGGACTGCAAAATTAGAGATTAGACGGCCGATTATGAGTTGATATCCCTTCTCGCTCTTGTTCGAAGGAGCTGCTTAGCAGTATTTATTGTGATGCAGTCATTCAAGATCGGTGGTTACACACCCACAGCACTGAAATCACCGAACTTATAGCTTTGTGAAATTCAGTCAACATTTACCTTCAAAGTCAAATGTTTGAGTATTCCTCTCTCACAAACGCGACCGAATATTAATGTTTTCTCTCCCATTTGAGTAACACGTCCATTAGCAACATTGAATGCCACGATTATATAAGTGCCATCGGTTGGTTTGAGTGAGGTTTTCTATTGATGATTATACAAGTGTTATTTGTTATTTCGAGTAAGGTTTTGTATCATAATGTTTTTTATTTATACAGTGGGAAAATTTATCATAATTCAGTTGTCAAATCAACAGTGAAGACAATTATTTTTGGCTTTTAACCTCAAATGCCGGCTGACTCATTATCCTTATTCAAGGAAAACCACGCCACCTGGAATAACTTAGTGGTGGTCCGTAAGGGGGCAGGCTTTCACACTTGCCAGATGACTTTGGGACTTGGGCCGTTAACATGTTTCAGCATACTTATTTTATATTTATGCTTACCATTTCACTCAATTCATTTCATATGCCAAAGAATATATTTGTATTCTGTAAATCTAAACATGATAAATTTGCAGATTAGGGAAAATATTTAATAATTTAATAATAAAATTTATAATATTAAATTGATGTATGAGATTTTCTTATTTATAGGATAAATGACTTTTTTCCTTAATGACTCCACTGTTAAAGTGTAGATACTCTATCATTTTCTAAATTTTATTGATTTAAGTGTTAAAGTTTATGGAAATGTACATACTCTATCTCCTTCTAAATTTGAAACTTTAACTTTTTAGGAAAGAGAAATATTTTTAATCATTTAACTCACACATTTTATAAAAGTTTTACATAATGATAATATTATTTTTATATTTTTAGCAATATTTATTATCGATTGATATTATAATTTGTAAGAAGTTTGTGATCCTTTATATCTAATTTTTATAACCAAGATTTAATAGGGGTTAAGACCAAGCTTAATGGTAGTAGTGGTTTTAATGGTTAATGGTTAAGACACTGCACGGATGGAATTTGACGGGCAAATTCCCTATCACGAGGTGATTTGCACGTTAAATATAGTTAAAGTTTTTGGAAAACCATCAAGATTCTTTGTTATTTTCGACAGTCAAATATCACCATATGACAAGACCGGTATTGGTTATATGGGTGATACCTCATACATATAAAATGCAAAAACCAAGTCACCAGATAAGGAATTTGAAGAAAACCCTGAAAGCTCCAATCTCAACAAATGCAAGGACAAGAGACAGGAGGAGTCTGGAAATGCTGCTACACCAAAAAACTATGCTAATTCTCTCAAGGGGTCCATTCACAATGTAGGAAGCAATATGACAAGGGACAAGCAAATATTTGGATCATCTCCTAAGTAGATCAACTTCAAAAGAATTATTCCATCAAGGCAACCATACTCATCCAAGTATCAAACTCTTTTTCTGGGTCGTTATTTTTCATGCAAAAGTTTTGGTCATCAAACAAGAGATTGTAAAGCTTTTGTGAAAAATGATTACGAAGAGTTTCTAATCAAACGTCTAAACATCAGAATTAGAGATACTAATGATAATAAAAATCATAATTCATTTGCGCCATTATCCAAGTATAATATAGTGTGTTATAGATGCAACAACTTTGGACATGTGGCATGAAACTATCCTATAAGATCAAGAGAATGGTTTTGGAAGCGAAAATGGGAAGCACCAC
This sequence comes from Pinus taeda, assembly GCA_000404065.3. NCBI lineage: Eukaryota > Viridiplantae > Streptophyta > Pinopsida > Pinales > Pinaceae > Pinus > Pinus taeda. The sequence goes on from APFE030828642.1 coordinate 11,309, forward strand.
CAATACAAAAATGTAGACTAGTTATGTAAGCTTGAAATAATCAAAGTCAATGGTCTGTTGATAGCGCATGCTCTAGACACATGACCGAAGCAAAATAAATTTATTACTCTAAAAGAAGAAAAAGAAGGAAACGTGTCTTTTGGACACAATGGACTGGCAAGAATTGTTGAAAGAGGTATTGTAAGCCTTGACAATGGTAGGACTAAAGTACAAAATGTTTTGTACACTGAAGGACTTGAACATAATATTTTAAGTGTTAGCTAGATGTATGATCAAGGTTATGATGCCACTTTTGTGCTAAAGATTGTGAAATAAGGAACACTAATTCAGGAAGATTAGAGGGAAGAGTAATAAGGACTTCAAGGAATATATATATTCTTGATTAAATTCAAGGAGAAAAATGCTACATTGGATAGACAAATGAGGGTAGGTTATGGCATAAAAGGCCATGACACTTGAGCTTTGACAATTTAGTAAAAATCAATGGAACACAAGCAGTGAGAAATATGCCCAAAATCTCGAAACCAACAAGCACTATCTGTTAATCTTTCCAACATGGGAAATGAACAAGAGTGAACTAAGTCAAAGGCGTGCTCCACAGCAAGGCCACTAGAGATTTTTCACATTGATCTATGCAAATCAACAAAAAACTTAACCCTGTAAGGTGAAAGGTAATTCATGTTATTTAGTAATGATTATACTAGAATGCTTGGGGTTTCATTTCTTAAACAAAAATCAAAAGTATTATATACCTTCAAATCATTCAAAGCCTTCATTGAAAATGAAAGTGATCTAAGAATCAAATGCCTAAGATCAGATAGAGGAGGTGAACTTACCTCAAATGATTTTAATTAGTTCTATGAGAAGTATGGAATCAAGAGAAAACTTTCAGTTGCAAGAACTCCACAACATAATGGAGTCATAGAAAGAAAGAACATATCAATACAAGAAACAATGAGAACAATGTTGCTAGAAGTTAAATTACCAAATAGGTTTTGGAAAGAAGCAATTGCTATAGCAGTTTACATCATGAACATAGCACTAATTCGAGTTAATAGCAACAAGAAACCATATGAGCTATGGAAAGACAAGTTAGTTTCAGTTAAGTATTTCATAATTTTTGGAAGAAAATGTTACATGAAGATAAATGATGATAAATTGGGAAATCTTAATTCTAGAGAAAACGGGAAGAACTACCAATACAAAAATGTGTACTTGTTATGTATGCTCAAAACAATCAAATTCAATGGTTCATTGATAATGTGTGCTTTAGACACATAATCGGATATCAAAAGAAATGTATTACTCTAAAAGAAGAATTGATGTATAAGAATCGTTGGATCAAGAGGTATTGTAAGTCGTGATAATGGAAAGACTAAAGTACAAAATGCTTTGTACATTGAAGGACTCAAACATAATCTTCTAAGTGTCATCTAGATGTGTGATCAAGGTTATGATATCACTTTTCGTGCTAAAGATTGTGAAATAAGCAAGACTAATTTAGAAATATTAGTGGAAAAAGTGACAATGACTCCAGGAAATGTATATATTCTTGATGAAATTCAAGGAGAAAAATGCTACATTGGATAGAATGATGAGGGTAGTTTACGACATAAAAAGTTGTGACATTTGAGCTTTGATAGTTTGGTAAAAATCAGCAAAACACAAGCAGTGAGAGATATCCCCAAAATCTTGAAACCAACAAGCATCATTTGTGAATCTTGCCAACATGGGAAACAAACAAGAGTGAGATTCAAGTCAAAGGAGTGCTTCACATCAAGGCCACTAGAGCTTGTTCACGCAGATCTATGCAGGTCAACAAGAACACTAACCTTGCAAGGTGAAATGTACCTTATGATGTTTATTAATAATTGTTTATTAATATTTATACTAGAATGGTTTGGGTTTCATTTATTAAAGAAAAATCATAAGCACTAGATACCTTCAAATCATTTAAATCCTTAGTTGAAAATGAAAATGATCTAAGAATCACCTGCCTAATATCAGATAAAGGAGATGAATTTGCTTCAAATGATTCTAATGAATTTTATGAGAAGTATGGAATCAAGAAACAACTTTTAATTTCAAGAACTCCACAACATAATCGAGTCATAGAGAGAAAGAACATATCAATACAAGAAAAATGAGAACGATGTTGTTAGAAGCAAAACTACGAGATAAGTTTTGGAAAAAAGCAGTTGTAGCAGTTTACATCATGAATAGACTACAACTCTAAGTTACTAGCGACATGACACCATATGAGCTATGGAACGGCAAGCCAACTTCAGTTAAGTATTTTGTAATTCTTGGAATCAAATGTTACATCAAGATAAATGATGAAAATTTGGGAAATTTGATTATAGAGTAGACGAGGGAATCTTCCTTAGCTACTCAACAAGAAGCAAAGCTTACAAATGCTACAATAAAAGACTACTCAAAATTGGGGAATGTATTGATGTTAGAATAGACAATGATTGGTTAGAGCAAGAAGCAAAACAAATGAATGAGAATTCAGAAGATACCATTTATGTGGACCAAGAAGATATTACTACAAAGGAAGAGCATTCTCCATCTAAGATAGCTTTTAAATTTGTGCAAAAACATCACCAAAAGAATCAAATTATAGATGATGTCGATGCTGGAATACAAAAGCAGAGAAGAATGACCAATTCACCAAAAGTATACAATCTTGCTTTGCTATCCAAAATATAGCTAATGGATTTTGCACAAGCCAATAAGGACTAGCATTGGGTAAATGCTAAGGAAGAAGAGTTGAGTCAAATTGTGAAAAATGGAACCTGGGAACTTGTGCCAAAACCAAAAGATAAAAATGTAATTGGATTTTGCCAATGGATTTTGCACAATAGCCAATGAATTTTGCACAAGCCAGTTAGGACTGGCATTGGGTAAATGCTAAGGAAGAAGAATTGAGTCAAATTGAGAAAATTGGAACTTGGGAACTTGTGCCACAATCAAAAGATAAAAATGTAATTGGATTTTTCAAATGAATTTTGCACAAGCCAGTAAGGACTAGCATTGGGTAAATGATAAGGAAGAAGAATTGAGTCAAATTGAGAAAAATGGAACTTGGGAACTTGTGCCACAACCAAAAGATAAAAATGTAATTGGGACAAAGTGGGTATTCAAAAACAAGATTAATGAAGAGGGACAAATTTTTAGAAACAAAGAAAGACTTTCTTGTAAGGGATATGCACAAATTGAAGGAATTGACTTCAAAGAAACTTTTGTTCATGTTGCCAAATTAGAAGCAATAAGACTGTTCTTGGCACTTGTGCTTTCAAGAGGCTACAAATTTTATCAAATGGATGTTAAATCAACATTTCTAAATAGAGACTTAAAGGAGGAAGTATACATCAAACAACAAGAAGGTTTTGAGTTGTTCGAAAATAAAGACTATGTGTGCAAATTGAAGAAAGCTCTTTATGGGTTAAAGAAATCTCCACGAGCTTGGTATGTCAGGTTGGACCATATCTTCAACAATGAGGTTTCAAAAAAAGTGTTTCTGAAAATAATCTATACATCAAGATGGAAAGGTAAAACTTAGTAATTACACATGTATATGTGTATGATTTCATCTTTGGAAACAATAATGATGATATGAGTCGTGAATTTGCCTAGGAAATGTCAAAGGAATTTGAAATGTCAATTATTGGAGAATATCCTTCTTCCTTAGACTACATGTTTCTCAAACCGATGAAGGGATATTCATTGCCCAAACCAAATACCTCGAGGATATGCTCAAGCGGTTTGGAATGGAAGAATGTGCATAATTTAGTAGCACTATGATTACCAGATGCAAGTTAAGAAGGGATGATGAATCTATTAAAGTTAATTCAACATTTTACATATCTATGGTTAGGAGTCTATTATACTTGATATCTTCAAGACTAGACATTATGTAAGTAGTTGGAATGGTCACAAGATTTCAATCAACACCAAAGGAATCACATATGCAAGTGCTAAAAAGAATATTTTGAAACTTGAAGAGCATAGTCGATTTTGAGCTTTGGTACCTAAAGATTACAAATTTCACATTAACAACATACACATATGATGATTGGACAGGTAGCATTGATGGCAACAAAATCACCAGTGGGAGTGAATTTTTCTTGGGAGATTGCCTTGTACTCTTGGTCAAACAGAAAGCAATCATCGATTTCTCTTTCTATAGCTGGAGCTAAATAAATAGTAGCAACAGATTGTTGTGCTAAAGTTCTCTGGATGAAAAAGATTGTATAGGACATCAAAGTGGAATATGATCAACCCATTGTTATTTTTTGTGACAACATTAGTACAATCAGTATCTCAAAAAATTCCATCATGCACTAAAAAACAAATCATATTCATTTAAAGTATCATTTCCTAAAAAAAAGTCACCGAACATAATGTCAAGATGGGATACATTGGCACAAAATAGTATATTTCTGACATATTTACCAAACCTATACCCATAGAAACTTTTCAATATCTCAGACAGAAGTTGGAAGTGATCTCTCCTTTATCTCAATAAAGGAAGCACAGACTTAGGGGGGCACCCTTTACTATTGATGTCAAAGGGGGAGAGAATTTAGACAAGGGGAGACACTGACAAGAAGAATGAAGAGAATGCAGACAAGGGACTAATCGTCAAAAGAAGCAGATATCAAAGTATTGTCATCAATAACAAAGGGGTATATTGCTCAAAATGGTTGTTATTGATGTCAAAGGTTATCCAGATGAAAGAGAAAATTACATAGTCAAATAGAATATTCTGAGACATTTCCAACAATATACGACACTCCCTCATAATTCCATAGGAATGACGAGATATGAAATATTTTGTCAATATGACCCAACCAAAGTACAAGTAGACCCCATTTGGATATCTTATATTTTATGGCTTTTTTATTCTAATTACCTAGCTCAAATGGAAGCATAGGATATACATTTGGAAATGTTATTTCTATATCTTTCCAATGATAAATGGCACACCTTCTAACTCCTCAACATTGAGCATAAATAAATTTTTCAATATTCGTTATACATTGTACTAGTTGCACCAGTTGGCTCAGCCAGTGGACAAGCCAACCTTAACCTAGCATCCAAATGCGCTATAAACAGGCATGAGAAGGAGCATTAGTAACCACTTGACTCAGGCATTCATTTTTGTGTTTAGGAGAGTGAAGGATCATGTCCAAATTTCATACCTCATGAACCAACAAGAAGTGAAGTGAATTTGAGTTGAAGTAGTTTTCTGTGGAAGGGTTTTGGTACATCTTTTGAAGGGTTTTTGGCATTGTTCTTGGGAAGGGTTTCTAGTTTTTTTGAGGTATTTTTTTTAGGGTCAAGTACATGTGGTTTTCGAGGATGATTAGGCCAAATTCTGGTGAGGAGAAGGTCAAACTATAGGCCTGGATTTAGTGTCTAATTTTCTCCCTGTAGAGATCGAATTTCAAGCTTGTCTTAGGGTTGTGTTCTATCCCTATGAAGGTCAAGTTTCAGGATTGAGCTATACTATTTGAATATATAGTTTATGCATGGTTTGAAATCCAAATCTTGTTGCCTTTAAGTTCAAGTTCATGCCTAATTTGAAGTCCAAGTTATGGTGTATTAAAGTTTGAGTTTAAGTTGGAGCCAGCAATTACTGTAAGTTGGTGTTTACTGAGGATTGTTGTCCTCATCTTCTTGACAAGTTGGAGCCTACAATTTTTGTAATTTGGTGCTTATGAAGGATTGGTGTCCTCACAAGATATTGTAATAAATTAAAGACTGTTTTCAAGTATTTCTTCTTCAAATTTTCATTTTCAATTTAAATGCATGTTCATACATTATGGATGATTGATTATGTGATTTGAATTCAGTTTCAAGCTTAACTAAGTGAAAAATTGTCAAAAGTAATGAAATATTGATTCACCCCCTCTCACTATTTCCAACAAATCATTACCCTACATTCATTGGAAATATAAATTTGTTATTGTTGTGTTTGAAAAAAATTACATAGATGGACAAAAAGATATTATGCAATCAGTGTGAACCATGTCCCTAATCTTTTTGGGACTCTTGTAGAAGCTTATTTATGTCAATGAAAAATGTTGAAATATCTCACACAATCCATACTTCCAATTTTTCTATATAGTAATAAATTCAATATAGCTCCCTTAATAGAAACTAATTTTATCAAAGTTACATGAGATAATTTCCATATCTTCATTATATTTTTTTTCATTCCTTCTCCTATTCAGTTTCTCTTCATCTACCAAAAAAACATAAATTACTTTTTTTTATTAAACTTACTTGAAATAATTTCAGAATATATACCATATTTGTTTTCATTCTCTCTCTTTTTAGTTTCTCTCCATTTGCATAAAAATATTACTCAAAACAAAAGAAAACTAATTTTATTAAATTTACAGTAAATAATTTCAAAATCTAATCAAAAATAAATTATATAACAATGAAAACCCAAACCCTAAATTCAATATCTAATCACAAATAAATTATATAACAATGAAAACCCAAACCCTAAATGGTATTATCACTAAAAAAAAAAGATACATATCCATCTATGTACCTTCTAAGTTCAATATTACTTTCTACGCCTTATAAATTCTCAATATTCCAACATTTTGATCTTTTATCTTTAAATTTATATCTATTTTAATATATTACCATAAAACTACTATAAATATTAGTTTAAAAATTGAATACTCTAAAAACAATACAAAACAATTTATACTTGAAAAATTATAGATTTTTTTTTTGACATTTTCACATGAAATATATTTTTAAAAATTATTGGATTTTTATTTTTTCATGCTATTCTTATGGTTTATTCTAATTAGAATACTCACTTGGCATGCATATATTACATGGTTTTCTTTTAGATCATCAATTTTTCCCATTCTGTAAATAAAAAAACCTCCCATTTTCATATACATCTCCCCAAACAGAAACACATATTTAGTCTCTCACATAGGCATTGTAGGAATAATTATTATATTATATGGATAGATACGTTACTTTCACATGATCCATGGCCATGTTTCTCCTACTATTCATGTGCACTCACACCCTATCTTTTAAACATCAAATTATATTAATTTTTGTATTGTAAGAATTTATTCACATGTATTGTTGTCATGCATTGTTGTCATTGTGACTATTATATTAACTAAATGCTACTTTACATAAATCTAAGTCTAATCATCATACCATTCTTCTCCTAATGAATCATCTTCCAATACCTTCAATATTAAATTCCATTAAGTCATTCATTCTCTTGGCCCTTATATATGTAGGATTTGACAATTTCATTGCCTTTGGTAATGATTTGCAGCTTTTCTAATATTTAATATAAAAAAATGTAATTTCAATATGCATCATTTTGAAAATTTATCAAAAATGGAAAAATATATTTCAAATATATCTCCAACTTGATTGGGAAAATGCATCTATTTCTTGTACAATAAAGTATGTTGAATAAGCAATTATCATATCCATATGGATATTATTGTCACTTCTCTAGTTGTGAGAATGTTTATATGGCTACTTTTGGGTTAAAAAAAAATACTTGTTTTTCCAATTACTTTACTTTTAAAGCTTAAATGCTTATTGCATCTTATTAGAAACACTTCAAAACAATATGTTCAAATTATTTAATTTTCTTATTTATAGATTATAATTGTAAAAGTGTTTTAGTTCAAAAATACATTTAATAAAAGAAAAAAATTATTTTCTCACCTTATAATGACATGTTCTTTTTCACTTTTAAAGGATAACTATTGGTATTATTGTGGTAAATATGTCATAAGGCATTTCCACAGTTTGAGTTTGGGTCATTATGGGATGTCTGAAAACAATTTTTACAGCTAATTTCCATGGGGTAACCATTATAGTCATCGTGATTGTCTATCCATCAAACCCTTAAGTAGAGGCCTTATCTTGGATGAGCTCTTCTTCGTCATTGTCAATTTTCTTAGCTTCCATGAGGTTAAGCCTTTTGGTTTAGGCAAAATGTACACTTAACACTTGCTAATCAATGAAGATGAGCAACAAGAGAACTTAAAGACTATTCAGAAATGGAGAGGTGTTCTTTGCCATGTCAAAGGTTTTCCTAAATAAATTTGTATTGTGTTTTGCAAGTATTTTTCTCTTGTGTATTGATAGGCTAAAATGCATCGCCAAATAGTTCAAGGGATTCAACCTAAAAGAGGGATCCAATTAGACTCTCCCCTATTTGGGATAGTTGAATCATTTTAATTGTTTGTCTTAATAGCCATTTTTTATGGGCTCTAACAATAGAGGGAAAAGGTGAATTAACTGAGAAAAAAAAAAAAAAAACACGCTAACCTATTAACTATAAAAGGGATGAATTGTAATTCAACAAACAAGATTAGTCTAAATTCACTAAAGAATAATTCAACCACTAATCTCTAAACAAATAGAACAAAAGAAAGTTGTAGTTCAACAAACTAAATTAATCTAGACCTACTAAATGACAACATAAAAAAGATATACTACTTTCAAAAAGGAAAACGGATTACTCTACTCTAAAAATGAATTTATGCTAAGCTAATTGAGGAAAGTGCAACTAATCTAACATGTGAAGGAATATGTGTCTATACAGAATAGTCCAACAACACAAACTCTTATTACATGACTCCATTGAATTCACAATTCAGAGTAGCCCTTATCTAGAACTTAAGGAGCGATCTTAATCAAAAGAAATAGAGATGGATCTATTTTATACACTGTAGAAGAAATTAGTGCCCACGAAATAGTGGAAGGAACATGAAAATATGCTAAGAAAATCAGTTAATCTAAGAAATATAAAATGTTGAACTAATATAAATCATAGCAGAAAAAAACCACTCTATTCCCAAAATAGTCCAAGAGCTAGACATCGTTTCTCAACAAACTCTTTGCTAGGAAATTAGCTTCTTGATATTAAAAATGTAGTAGAAAAAGTCATTAGAGTAGAATTAATCTCCCTTAAATAGAAATATTCCCAACTCCTTGTCCTGGGGACACACCCCATATATATATAACTACAAACTAGCCCTTATTTCTCAAGATTTTGGGGGTGGTCTAATCATGAAATTGAAATTAGTTCTCAAATTTGATATGTAACAACCTCAACTAGCTAGAGAAAGTAAGGTAGTCATGTTGTGCACGTTATCCACATGGAATTCCTAGCTCCTTTGGATTAGTTACATTCCTTAGTCATGACAAAGGGACATCAGATGCATCATTGATTCACATTTCGCTACACCTAAAACAATGAACTCTAATTATTGGTCAACACCTTGTTGAAACATGTCCATTAGTGAACTCTTCTATTGTCGGACTCTAGATACTCTTTTCTATGTTACCATTTTTGGTTGTCATCGTTACCTCTTATTTTCTCTTTCCCTTGTCCAGATTGATCCATAAACTGTTATGGATATTCCATTGGATAGATCGTCACAACAAATCTATTAAAATAGTCTAAAATCTATAAAATGAAGGGTAAATTTATTTAGATTCCATAATTGTTATTATTGATTTTATTGGTTATACATGAAATATATTAAATGTATAAAATGGAGAATATTGGGAAAAAAACATAAACCAATCATAATGAACACCAAATCTAACCTGGAAAACCTATCTAGAAGGTGATGTTACTCTTCTCTCTTTTATCTAGAATGGAAATAATGCAAATATAAAGTGACACTATGGATGATGGGCTACTAAAAAACAAAAACCCTCTATTTTTTTCCCTCTCTCTATCCAATCTCATCTACCCTGCTCTACTATGGAACATAATCCAAACAAATTGAATGGAACCCCTTTTCCTACTAGTGGTTTCGTTATAACAGAGCTTGATAGCCAACTAGGGGTTAAATTTCACCCATTAAACCTTCAATATGAGTTACAAATCAAGCCTTGTAGATTCTTATTCATAGGGCCCACATGGCTAGCCCCTTTTCCATAAGTAACAAGGGCTAACATGACATCTTCTCAAATTATGGTGGTTAATCACGATAGATCAATTTCCGAGAGGCATAACGTTTGCGTCCAAACTCCAATTCACATGAACCATGCAATGTTGGAAAGGTCTTCAAATATAGAATAGCACCAGTGAGTGCAACACTTTAGTAGAAAAAATTTATCCCCAAAAAAATCATTTAAGGCATTAAAGTAGCCTTCGAATTTTTTGATCCCAATTTTCCAAACTAGGTCTTGATGCCAAAACTACTCCTTTGAACTAATTTCTTTGATTTATGCACACTGAAATCATTGATATGAACGGAAAACAACACAATAATCCAATTCAAATCATACTTCTCCAGTTATAGAGGCTTTTAATCCCCAAAGTATTTTACTGAATGAGGTGAGAAAATTTTTCCTCTTCCTTTTCTCTCGAGTACCATTTAGCCTTGCTTGGAGGTTGTCCTTTCAACCCAATCTACCAAAAGTCACATTGCTCGTGTCTTGTAGTTTTAGACCTCTTACGAGAAATCGTATCCTCTATCAACACTACATGTGCATTTGGTACTAAATATCTTATAGAAGGTAGGACCTGCTCCTCTTACTAATATAGCATGGAAGGCTCTCAGAGTTTCATATTTTATACATTCACCTCTAAATAAATGCACATATATGGAGGGGACTAAATATATAGGTATTATCTCCCTATTTTCTAGTATTTAGAAACGACAAAATCGTAGAGTCTTAATTTCTTACCAGGACCCTGTAGCCTCTCCTTGTTTAACTATAAACATACTTTGTCTCCCACCTTGAATAATTTCTTTGTTTTATATTGATCATGCTTAGCGATGTACTTTTCATGTGAATTATTCAATGTCTCCTATACTTGTATATGGATTTGCCTAATCTTATCAAAAGAATTCTCTACCCTGAAAACATCCTATATGAGATCCTCACTCACCCTCCTTTCTCTGCATATGCAATATCGAAAGGTAAAGGTGGAAAATATCCAAAACAAGTTTCAAATAGGGGCTTACCAATAAAAGTGTGGACTACATTGTTATAAGAGTGTTCTATATATACCACATTTTCATCCCAAGTCTTCAAATTCTTCTAATTATAACCCCTCAAAAGCTACACCAAGGTCCTTTTGACTACTTTTGTTTTCCTATATGTCTTTGAATGGAATGTTATAGATATCTTCAACTCTGTGTCGATCTTATCCAATAATGTAGTCCAAAATGCACTAATAAATCTTGTGTCCCTGTCTGAAATGATCCTCCTTGGTATCTCAAGTGCACCAACACCTATCCAAAGAATAAGTTTGTTATGTCTTTCCTACTTATGGTCTTTTTAAAAGGCATGAGAATGCACATCTTGTTGAACTTGTCAACTACCACAAATAGGCAGTCATGTCTCTTCCTAATTGTTGGTAAAATCCCCATAAAGTCCATGGAAATGCTTTCCCAAGGATAAGTGGGCATATGTAAGTGATGGTATAGAAATTGTTTCCTATTATTAGGATTTTTCATATAACAAAGCATACATACTCTTATGAACCTAGCTACACTTCTTGCATCTTGGACTAGTACACATACCCCTATAAGTTGCCCATTGCCTTCCCTGCACCAAAATTCCTTGTAACCTTGGAGATTTTAGCCTTTCTGATTAGCTACAATCGCTCACCTTTAGAAATACATAACTTGTCCAACTTGTAAAGTAACCCATTCTAGAGATGATAGTTAATAATGTTATCTCCATTGTTTGCATGGCTCTAGTTCTGCAACTGCTAAAACACATCTTTGAATTCCTCATCCTTTCTATATGCATCTTACTATGCATCATGGGTAAAAGGTTCCATGTGCATCAAAGTTCCAAAATCTATAATATTTGATGTGAGTAGACTTGGAAGCATGTCAGGAAACTTGTTTGTGATGTCATTCTTGTATTTGATCACTAAATGAAACTGTTGTAAAAATTCCATCTACATATAATTCCTAGTATGTTGTAACTTACTCTGGACCTATACTGGTGATTTGTGTAGATGATTTTCTTCTTTCCCATCAGATAGTATTTCCATTTTTTTATGGATTGTACCAAGGCATAGAGATCTTTGTCATAGGTAGGGTAGTGGAGAATCTACCCATGAAATACTTCATAATGGTAGCATGCAGGCCTTTCTCCCTCCATCAACACTGCTCCCATAACATACCCACTCACTTTTGTCTCCACTTTCAAGGATTGATACAAGTTTGGTAATGTAAGAACCAATGCTTGACTGATTATCTTCTTCAACTCTTCAAGGACCTTTTATTCACCTTTCTCCCACTGGAAACTTTTTCCACTCGTTGTTATGGTTTGGAGTGGTGCAACTACTATTGAAAATGATGATATGAATTTCCTCTAGCACTATCCCACGCCAATGAAATACTAACCTAAAAAAAATTGGTAGGAACTAACCACTTCGTTATGGCCTACATCCTAGGAGGATCTATCAACAACCTCCCTGCGCCAATCGCATATCCTAAATACACCAAACACTATGCAAACTTAAATTTCTTAAGATTTTCCAGCAAGTGTTGCTTCTTCAATGTCTCTAAAACCTACTTCAATGTGAGATATGCTTCTCTCAAATATCATTGTATACCAATATATCATCCAAATAAACAATAACAAATGAATCTAGAAAAGGGGGCAGTATGATATTCATTAATCCAATGATCATAGCCATTGCATTGCATAAACCAAATGTCATGACTAACCACTCATATAAACTTTGTCTATTTTTGAAGGAGGTTTCCCAGTTACATTCTTATGTGAATCAAACCTAGTGATATCATGGTTCTAAGTCCACCCTGGTAACATTAGAGAAATTTTGAGGTCTAAAATAGGCCTCAAAACAAATGTATAACATGTTGAAGAATGTAACTAGTGTCGGTCTTCATAATTGTATTTAAGTCACAATGTAATGTATTTGTCAAAAGAAAGAAAAAGAAATTTTATTATTAAAGAAATTAACTTAGTAAAGCATGGGTTTCCTGCTTGGGTAAATTGTTTATAAGTCAAACCTCCATTGTAGGCTTCTAGGGTTTATGTCATATCTTTGTCCATGTCATAATGTAACAGACCCTCCTTGGGCGTCATTTGTCAAGAAATAAAATTATTTTAATGTAAATTATTTCAATTAGGCCTCCTCCACCAAGCCGACATCAAGTTAGAAAAGTTGGCCTAAATGAGGGGCATAAACTCATATATGAAGGCAACAACTTGACCTAATTTGGAGCAGTCACTCAACAAGTTCAATCTGTAGTTGTTGGGGGCAGTAAAAAGTTTGAAATTCAAGGAAGAAGGTGGAAAGGGTTAGCGCAAGAGAAGGAGGTCTCTATCAAGCACAATAAGGAAAAATTCTCTCTCTCTCTCTCTCTCTCTCTCTCTCTCTCTTGTGTGAAGCTGCCAAGTTGCTGGAAGGGTTGAAGTTGCAGTACTATAGCCGAGCCAAAATTTTGGGTTGTTGATGGGCTAAATCTCTTGGACAAGAAGAAGTCTGTTGAATCATATTAGTGTGAAAAATTTTGTATTGAACAAACCAGAAATCCTACTACAGTAAACTGATTTGTATTACCTACTTATTCTTCAGATTAATAAGTTATTTTCAAAAGTATTCAGAGAAATATTAATGCAAACACATTGTAGCCTACACCAATATACAGATCAAGTACTTAAAAATAAATGAGACAACAATATAAAGGACACTTATTTTCGAACTAAACGTCCCCGTAAAATCCCAATGTGGGAAAACCAGTGCAACAACTCTGAGGGTTTTCTGTTATTAAGTAGAAGTTCTGAATACAAATGTTGGTTGTCGTCCTGGAAAACCAGTGACAGAGAAATACAATGGTGGACAACCTGAGTGAGTTTTACCTCACTTCATCTAACAGATTCCGACTGATCCGGCAGCAAAATTGGCTAGCCCTGGCTACAACTGCGTTACCCCTTTGCAGTAACTTCATGGGCCTGCGTGGAGCTCTCTGAGGCGCTGCATCAGCTCTTCTGCCCACTACGTCAGCTTTCCCTGGTTGTTCTAGCACTCTGCATGGAAGGCAGCTCTCTCCCTCTGTGTTGGCCCTTCTGGCTCTGCGTCAAGGCTGTGGGGGCCTAGACTGGCCCAACGTCAGCTCTCCTGGCTACTGCACTGCCTCCACAAGCTTCTCTCTACCTCTCTGCCTGTATTCCCTAACTATCACTACCCCTCAGTTGCAAGATCTCCCCAATCAATTTCCCTCCTCAGAACTTCTCACTTCAAAAAATTGATTTCCTCAATCTCTCTGTGTGTCTTCTCCAACTGACCCCAAGCATCCATTTATACTTTTCATGTTGAGAAATCAACAACCAAGATTAAGTCTCTAATCAAAGGCTGAGTTTAAATTAGACTTGATCCTTGTCTCTTAGAAGCTTCCCACCCATATATTTTCATTAATACCCATTAATATTTTAATTTTCCTAAGTTTAGACTTAGGAACCCCATTAAAAATATTAATTATTTTAATAAAATACAATCCCGGTGGAATTTCACCAAACGATTTATGGTTCTTGGAGATCTCATGTGTTCTAGCCCCTTCACAAAATTTTGGAGCTAGAGCACATCCGATGCTACCAAAAAAATTAACAATTAGAAGGTTCACTTGGTGGAGGAGGAAGGTCTTTTGGTCTAGGGCCTTGATCTATCTCAACTTGAATTTGTTAGTGGAAGAGTTTGATTAGGTTTTCCCCTATAGAGAGGTTTTAGCCCTGGCAGAGTGCCTACATCTAGTGTTTTCGATCTTCGTGTTTTGCTTTTGGTAATCGCTTGATGAAACAAAGATAAAAGAAGAACATATGAGAGTTAATAAGAACACAAAGAAATCACAAGTAATTATTAACAAAAGAAAAACTTTATTCCTTTATGATTTTCTAACATGGTATCAGAGCTAAGGTGAAGAAGAAAAAGCAAAAAGGCAGACTATTGAAAGGAGAGATATAAAGGTTTCAAGAAAAAAGTCGCAAGGAGTTAAAGATAGCAATATGACAAACTCAATGAAGGGAGAAAACAAACTAGAAGGAGCCTCTAACTACAGGGAATGTAACAAAAAGATAGATTTTATCCTCGCAAAGCACAAAGTTTTGGACCTTGTTCAAGTAAAAGTCAAGAAACTTCAGATGAAGTAGAGAAAGAGAAGTTCAGAGAAACTAAAATCTTAGCCATGAACTTAATAGTGGATGGAGTAAAGGACAACCTAATTCCATACATATCCAAAATATATTCTGCTCAATAAATGTATGAGGCTCTCTCCAAGTTATTCACCATAAAGAACATTGGTCAAATATCAAGCCTCAAGAATGAACTAAAGACAATAAAGATGACAAGAGATGATACTGTATCATCATATTTTTTAAGGATATCCAAAATAAGTGATCACCTCAAGAAATAGATGAAGTTATATCATAAAAGGAGCTCGTAATTGTTGTGCTTCTAGGACTATCAAAATCTTGGAGTGCTTTTGCATTAGGAATTAGAAGTTGGAAGGATACTCCAACATTCAAACAAATGTGGAATGCATGCAGTCAAGAAAAAGCCTGAATATCATTAGTAAACAACAAGGAGGATGAAGAATAAAACACCTATAATGCCTATTCTACTCATCACAAGAAGAAGGGAACCTTCAAGAAGTTCAAAGGACAAAAGAAGAAAGTCGACCTATCCAAGGTTGAATGCTACAACTATCATAAGATATGTCCTTGCAAAAATCAATGTCCTGAGAATCCAAGGAATAAGAAGAGAGATAGGGAGCAAGAAAATATTACCTATGAAGCTCCACCTAAGAAGAACGAGGCTGAAGAATCAAAATTCAAGGACCTATATTACTAAGTCCTCTCTCACATATCCCTCTTAGTCTTCCATTCCAAGTTTTGTATTGTTTTCCTTTATGTTTTGATTTCTAGAATTTGTAAGTCTAATATGTCTTATTAGAACATTTTTGAATTATTTTGATGAGTTGTAGGTGGATCCCTCAAGATTGGATTAAGAGGAAGCCTTCATCATTTCACCAAAATATAAGTATATTGTTCCTTTTTTCCTCTTTTAAGTTTGGTTTCCCTCTCATATCAAAATTTGTTTGTATTATATGTTAATAACCCTTTCTTTATATTTTACTTGCTAGGAAAGATTGCAAAATACACAAAGGTTATGAAGAAAACTTCAAAGGATAGACTTGAAGCATGAAATAAGTTCTATTACAAAGGAAACCTTTGAAGAATTGATATCCTACAAGGTTTCTTAAAGAACAACTTAACATATGCCTTAAACTATAAGTTTTGTTACACAATTCTCTTCATAGAAAAAGGTATGTTCATTCTATTTTTAAATTTTCTTTACACTATTGACATCGTTATGTTTAGGGTTTTGAATCTTAAAGATTCTTATTAGGGTGATTAATCATTAGATTAAACCTACCCGCGTCATACTATCATTTTGATCATTCTTGTGAAACCCTAACCTTTAGGGTTCACTATAAAACCCTAGCCTCTTGATGCTAAGGGTATGCCAATAATGTTTAAACCCTAGTCCTCATAGGGTTATTGATAAAGTCTAGAAATCCTATTCTTTTTATGTTTAGGGTTTTAGTATTGTTATGACAGAAACCCTAGTTCTTTAGGGTTTGCTGTTAATATTGATACCCTAGATATTTAGGGTTTGGTGAATTAGATTTTAAAAGAAAAACCTTTGTAACAATAAGATCCTAGGATTGAAACCTTAATGTGTATATTTGTTTGCCTAATCGAAACCCTAGACTGGTCAAAATTGTTGTATATCTAACTTTAATGTATTAATGTTTGTGTATTGAATTTACCTAGTAGATTTGTGAAATGTTAGTTCATGATCATGAAATCCTAGATATGTGTATGCGTACTTAATTTTTTTGTAGAAATTGATATTCTAGGACATGATGATATTGTTTTCAAATATTGATATGATTGAGCTTTTATGATAAAATCTAGGGTTTGCAACAAACCCTAGTAGAATCTAACATGTAATTCTAAAGGCATATTGTTGAATTCTTGTATATAGTTGGATTGTTACTTGGTTGAATTACTGATATCTAAAGGCCTTATGTCTCGAAGATGGAGTCTAGTGTTTATAACAAAACCCTAGCAAGAAGTTAAAAAGTCTAGTATGTAAAAAGATATGACCTTTGTTGATTTGAACATAACAAAATTTAGGTATCTGATATCTAAATTTTGAATGCTTTGATGCTTCCATTGTAATGACATGTTTTTTATTACATGCTTCAATATATTTGTATTTGGTTGTACTTGCTATTAAGATTTTGCAGGTACATGAGCTTCAAGATGTTGAAGATGTTCATATTCATAGTGATGAGCATGATGAAGGAAACTATAATGATGATCTTGATGTTGTAAGAAAGAATGAAGTCATGAAAGGTTGAAGCTTCTCTGATGCTATAGAAGAAGGAAGTTGTTGATCTCCCTAAGTTGAGAGGGAGCCTGGATAGAAGAAAGGGTATATCTCCCTAGTTGAGAGGGAGGGCATATTATGATAGTCATAATGAATACCTTGAAGTAAGAATGAAACCGAAGAATGAAAGTAGTACAAAATGATGTTCACAAAAACTTAAGAAGCTGAGGTTGTATTTGATGCTACTGGAGAAGTGAAAGAAGAAGAAAATATTTCGATAAGTTGTATATGATAAACTTGATGATGATATAAGTGGCATCAGGATGATTGAGGACCTTGAAGGTTTGTGTTTACTTGTATATATAGTTGAAATTTTATTACTGATTGGAGTTTTGTTTTTACAGGTAAATCTCTCCATAAGAAGTTTGAACCCTTTGGAAGCATGCTTGAACAAATGGATATATCTTATTCAGTTTATAGGGAGGGATGAGAATCTTATATCAATATACTTGGGAGCACACCCAGCCAACCTATGTGTTGATGTCTAGATCTTGAAGTAGGGAGGGTGGCGTTGGTCATGGAGTTCCGACCTTGGATACACACCTAGATCCCTGGGTTGGTTGTAGAGCTTAAAAGCATGATGATACCTATAGTGGCTAAAGCTTGAGTCCATCTTAGTCCCACTCAATTAGAGTACCCTCGTTAGGTATCTAATCTGTAGCACTACGTGTACTTTGACTCTTAGTCCCACTCGATTAGAGTACCCTCGTTAGGTATCTAATCTGCAGCACTACGTGTACTTTGACTCTTGATAGAGCATATCATTTTGAGATCTTCCATGTACCTCTGTATATATGTAATTATGCATACCTCCCTGGTTAAGAGGGATTATTGAAGAATGTAACTAGTGTCGGTCTTCATAATTGTATTTAAGTGATGATGTAATATATTTGTCAAAAGAAAGAAATAGAAAGTTTATTATTAATGAAATTTCCTTATTAAAGCATGGGTTTCATGCTTGGGTCAATTGTTTATAGGTCAAAGCCTCCATTGTAGGCTTCTAAGGTTTATGTCAAGTGTCCTTGTCCATGTCATAATATAAAAGACCCTTCTTGGGCTTCATTTGTCAAGAAATAAATTTATTTTAATGTAAAATAGGTCAATTAGGCCTCTTCCACCAAGTCAGCCTCAAACTGGGCAAGTTGGCCTAACTAAGGGGCATAAACTCCCTATATAAAGGCAACAAATCAACCTTATTTGGATCACTCACTCAACAAGTTTGATTTGCAGTTCCTGGGGGCAGTGAAAAGTTTGAAATTCAATGAAGAAGATGGAAAGGGCTAGTGAAGGAGGAGGTCTCTATCAAGCACAAGAAGTCGAAATTCTCTCTCTCTCTCTCACATGTGAAATTGTTGAGCTGCTATAAGGGCTGAAGTTGCAGTACTATAGCAGGGCTAAAATTCTAGAGTTGTTAGGGGCCAAAATTTTGGGTTGTCGATGGGCTGAAGCTGCTAGACAAGAAGAAGTTTGTTGAATCGTATTGGAAGGCCAACTTGGTGGAGGAGGAAGGTCTTTTGGTCTAGGTTCTTGGTTTATCTCAACTTGAATTTGCTAGTGCAAGAGTTTGACTTGGTTTTCCCCTATAGAGGGGTTTTAGCCTTGGTAAAATGCCTACATTTTGTGTCTTTGATCTTCATGTTTTTCTTTTGGTAATTGCTTGATGAAACAAAGATAAAAGAAGAACATAAGAAAGTTAATATGAACACAAAGATATCACAAGTAATTATCAACAAAACAATTTTTTTCTACCTTTCTGATTTTCTAACATAACCAAAATAAAATTTATAAGAAGCAATAGGATTCAATATGATGATGTTGACCATGGGGGATGATTCACCACTTCTGGAGTAAAAAGGTAAAAAGATTAAAAAGATTTGTTTTTTTCAACTTGTATTTTCAACTTATCTTCCTATAGTTTTACTCAAGTTTCGAGCGAGAGCACTCATTGAATGCAAAATTTAATTCCTCATCCAAGGAGTACCCATTTTGCATGCTTTTGATGGACCTTGCTACAAGGAAAATGAGAAATACATGAAAAATGTGATTGCAATTACATTTTTCATGTATTTCTCATTTTTTCTATAGCACGTTCCAGCGAAAGTATGCAACATGGGTACTCCATGGATGATGAATTGAATTCTGCATCCAACAAGTGCTCCATCTTGAAAATTTAGTAGAACCGTAGGGAGATAAGTTGAAAATGCGAGTTGAAAAAATCATTTTTTCATTTTTCCTTCTAAAATTTGATGATCTAATCTAATCTTATCTTATTATTTCCACTATTATTTTATAATATTCCTTAGGAGGCCCATTTTAGACTTGAAAATTTCTCTAATGAGTATTTTTCTAATCCATGCACATTTTCCAAGTCCCATCCTTCTTGGGCATAATTATTATGGGTGACCCACATGATGATGTACTTGGTCAGATAACATCCTACTCCAACAATTGTTGCAATTACTTCTTCACCTCATTTAGTTCTATTATTGAGTGCTTGTATAGGTCAATGTTTAGCAATCGAGAATCTAGCAATAGTTGGATCTCGTTCTCCACTTCCCTCTTGGCTGGTATCTCGCTAGGCTCCTAGAACACTCCCTTGTATGTCTATAGCAACTATCCCATTTCCTATATTTATTCATTAGTACACCCATTAAGGGATGAATTTTCTCTTGTTGACTCTTCTACAAACTAATTTTCTCTTTAGAATAACAAAACATACTTCTCTCTATAGCTAGTCAATTTCTTAACTTGGTTGGCACTTAGCAGTGAAATATTTGACTTGCCCTTGTGCACATTAATGATGAAGGATTATCCTTCCTTGATGAAGTGATACTAGTTGGCTCACCACATGAAGATTACATCTGGCATTTATAAGCGGGGACTCTCAAACACAATGCTACATACATCAAGCAAAAGTACATACAATTCTACTTCATCAATAAAATAAACACTAATAACAAATTTGATTTAGCATTGTTTGGCTTTATCTCTACCTTCTTGTTGACCCATCCCAATGGATATGGGCTAGGATGGTCATGAACTTCCAATCCAAGTTTTTTTACCAGATTTTTTGCTATGAGATTCATTTATGATGTTGCGTATAACATAACATCAATTTTTGTCTTCTTTACCTATATAAGTTATGTGGAAGAATTTGGTCATCTCCTTCTCTTTTTGTTTTTTTTACTTAGATTCAAACCCTTTGTCAATAACATACATATAATCTTCTCATCCACATATGAGCTTCTTTCCACGTGATTACTCGAATCCATGGCTATGAGATTTTTCTTCTTCGCATCTTTCTTTCAGTTGTTTGAGTTAAGCTTGAGATGTATTTTTTATCACTTCTCCTCTATGTGACCAACAATGTTACAATGGTTTCAGTAGTTGATGAGATCTTTGCACTGGTGTGTTGTGGTTGTTGTCTTTTTTTCCTTTCCTTGTTTCCATTTTTTCTTCCCCTACTTGGAAGCTTCCTAATGTTCCTTATGCTTTAAAGCACTTGAATGCCCTTTCTTCCGGCCTATGTTTTCCAAGTATTATGCCTATACATAAGCCATGTCCACATTTTGGGTTTGAATAATATCACTTAGTTCCACAGATGGCTATGTAGACCCCCCAAATACTTGAGGAGAATGTATGTGTTCTTGGAAGATACCCCACATTATCCGCATCTTCCTAAATTCTATGGTGTACTCCTATACACTCTGCTCGTGTCTCTACTTAAAGTATTGCCACTAGATCCATTAATCCCCTACATACTTGATATTGTAGAATTGGGACTTTATTAGATGTTTAAACCCACCACCCCCACCCCTCCCCCAACTTAGTCACTAGAGGGGATATCCTACCAAGTCAGGGCATGGCCATCTAGTTTCAAATGAGTGAATAAAAGTTTTTGTTCCCTATCTATGTAGTGAACACTAAAATAAACCTCTAGCTATTACCACCAGTGATTTAATTTCAAAGCATCAATCTCACCTTGATATTGATTGATGTCAAACTTTGATTCCTCTTGAATAGGGATTGTGAATGGTTCACCACACTTGAACCGAATTGTTCTTTTTCAGGTTATTTCTTAGAATCCTTCTTTGTTTCTTCCCAATCCCCCAATTTTCCCTCTAATAAAAAATTTGAATTGGAAACTCCTTCTTTGATTCTAAGTTTTTTTTCCATAGCTTCCATAAAGAGGTTCATCTTGTGACCAATATCTATGACTTGCTCTTTTGGTCTTAAGAATCTATCCTTTATTGAATCTTGAGGGTTATTAAAATATATTTTTTGACCATGACCGGGGTTTTATGAATTTCTACTTGAGCTAATGTGGATCCCTTGCAACTTCCCACAAAATACCCAAATATACCTAGTATGATACCAATATGATCCATAAATTTCCATGGATATTCCATTAGATAGTTCATAACAATAGATCTAATAAAATAACTTGAAATTTATACTATGAAGGGTAAATTCCTTTAGATTCCATGTTTATTATTAGTTGTTTTTTATTTATGCATACAAAATATAAATGTGGAAAATAGAAAACAATGAAAAAACCATACACAATGAAAAAACCACACACCAAATATAATGGACACCATATATGTCTTAGGAAACCCTTTCAACAAAAAACCCAACTTGAAGGTGAGGATTTTTGGAGTTAGTCGTTCTAAATGACTAGTCTGAGTGAAGTTAATAGTTGTGTAATGTAATGAAACGATAACTAATGACAGATTAAGCATCATATCTGGTTGGATAGTTACATTACCATAATTGTCTCGATAGTTTAGATATATTTTTCCGCATATCTATTTATCAATTCTGGTTTGACATATAATAGAGATAAGAGGAAAAAATAAAAATCTAAGGTGAAAACCTCCTCGGAGGCGCCTCAATGGCTCATTGATTGAAAACCTCCTTGAGGCAATCAATGGGTTGGAAAGAAGAGAAAAGAAAAAGAGAATAAGATCCTTGAGTGAAAACCTCCTTTGGAGGTGCCCAGGGCAGGAAATTAGGGTGAAAACCTCTTTGAGGCGCCCTAGTTGTTTCCAAAAGAAAAAACCAAAACAAAACAAAACAAAACAAAAAGAAAGAAAAATGAATTTCCAGTTGTATTGCAGGTCTGCAGGAAAACTTCAGGAATTGGCAGCAGGTGCCAATAAAGCTCTAAAACCAATAACAACACCTATCCTACCTTCCCTCACCCTTCTCCATCATTCTTCACATTCTTTCCACCTCACTGTGCTTCTTTTCTGAAAACTGTGTTTTCTACGGGAGACTCCTGTCGAAATTACAAAGAGCTAGAAATAGATTTTAAAAGAAGTTTGGGGAACATGGAAACTTCATAAAGTGTTTATAAATCCCCCTGCAATCTTTAAACCTCTCTTCCATTATTTCCAAGTCTGCATTATAGCTCAAGCTCATTTCTTCTTACTGTCCAAAAAATTGCAGAATGCTCTGATACAAAAATACATAGAGCAGAAATTTGTTTTTTTCTTAACTTGAAAACTGTGCATCCATTTAAAAACTATTTCATGGAGAGTTCTATAGCAATGATGGCAACATGCCCAAGCAATTTCAACCAATTCCAGTGCACAGTTTCCAAGAAATTAGCGTCCATCACCTTCAACCATTTTTGCATTTTCTCCATATCCGTGTATCCATTTAAAAACCTGTTTCATGGGGAGATGCATATGAGTGATAGTAACATGCCCAAGCAATTTCAGCCAATTCCAGTGCACGGTTTCCAAGAAATTGACCTCCATCACCTTCAGCCATTTTTAGTTTTTCTCGAAATCCGTGCATCCATTGACCACAATTTTTCTATGGGAGGTGCATAATTATGATGGAAACATGCTCAGAAAATTTCAGGTCAATCAAGTCTACTGTTTGGGAGATATGGACAAAACAAGTCATTGTTCCATTAAAATCTAGCATCAGTAGCATGAGCATGCAAATCTGAAGGTTGAAGCAGACTCCTCCAACTTAGATCCAACGAGAGGATGCCTGCACAAGAAAACATAGTCACACATTAGATAGCAACAAAGCATAGCAGCTGATAACCTTACAAATCAAGCTCCAGAAGTAGAATCGATGCAGCCACAGGTGTATACAACGTGCAAGGAGCCGTTCCTGATCAAAGATCATCAACATGAGGTAGCCAAGCCACCAGTTTAGAAGCCATGAGCGCCAACAACAGTAGCAATCCAAGAACAAAGTGCCAAAATCTAAAGCATGCAACAACACGGTAGCGACTAATAGGTAAGTGACTAAACTCATTCCTCTGTTGCATGAATGCAATTTAAAAACTGCATGGACATTGAGATGGTTGTGATTAAACGAGATCGGTGGCCAGCTAACTAGCCACCCTCAACCAGTTCAGACAGCGACTCGTCCAGTTCAAACAGCGCTCAGTGGGTGTAATCGGCACGTGTGCTCAGCCAACTCGAAAAGAAAACTGAAAACAAGTAGTTGTGGCTATTTAAACTCCAACGTAATTGATGGAAGTGATTACAGGTAGGCAGCATAAAATTTCCTGATATCACTACAGTGGGGAGCAACAGTTGGAATGGGGCCAACGCACACTTGGCTAGCTCATCCTCCATCACTGGAAGTCTCCATAAATAGTCATAAGAACTCCTCCTTGAAACACTCTCACCACCTTTGCTTTCATTTGTATCATCATGTTCTCGACTGCAGCAAGCTACCTACTACCTTCAGAGCCTCAAAACAGTCGCTCTTTGCCATTTTCAAAACCCTTCCGCTTATCGGGCTCTACAAGAGCATTATTGCATTCTACAGGAGCCGGAACACAGTCTACAGGAGCATTTCTACAGGAAGGCTAGAGAGCAGCTCTGCAGAGGAAAAATTCGAAATTTTTGCCAAATTCGAGCTCGAAAAGAGGTAGGCTCAGAAACCCACTCTGTGGGATTAGAAGCAAAGTATTGGGTTGAAAAAGGAAAGGAAAGTGAGCACCAAAGTCTGCCTGTGTTTTTCTGAATTCTACATAGTCTCTCCATTTTCTTCTCTGCACTAAAAGTCTGTCTTTTTCTTCCACGTATTCTCCTGTAAAAAAAGAGGTGCAACCATAGAAAATCAAGTCTGTGAAAAAGTGTGATTTTTCATTTGAAAGCTTGTTTATTTTGTGAGAGCGAAGAAAAGCACTGTTTCATATACTCTATGTTTTGTCAAAATAGTATTTTCCTCAAAAAATAAAAAACCTGAGAAGTAAATTTAGGTTGGAAACAGGGTTTGAAGGGAGGAAAAATTGCAAATCGCTGTTGTTAAAGAGGAAAACATGAAAAATTCCCCTGCCCCTTTGTTTCCGGTTTTGAAAGTTGTTGCCTTCTTCCTCACCTGAGCATTTCCAACAGTCACTAAACACCATGACAAGAGGCTTTATGAGAAAGGAGCCTTTGAACTCCAACAAATTGCATGAACACCCAGAAGTGGTAGCCCTCTTTACTAGGGCAAATTGGATGGCTTTCTTTGAGAAATTTCATGGGGATTATGAAGAAATTACAGAGGAATTTTTATTGTCTTGAAGACCCCATTCAAAAACCCATGCTATAGTCAGTCTCAGGGGTCTCACTATAGAAATCACCCCAGAATTCATCAGCCTTGAAACAGAGGAGGAAATCAAAACAAAAGATGAGAAGGAAGAACCTAAAATAGAGGAGGAAATCAAAATAGAAGATGAGAAGGAAGAACCTGAAACAGAGAAGAAAAAGACCAGAGCAGAAAGGAGGAAACCCAGAATAGAAAAAAAGAAGAAGACTAAAACAGAAAAGAAAAAGACTAAAACATAAAAGAAAAAGACTAAACCAGAGAAGAAAAAGACTAAAGCAGAGAAGGCAGAAACTAAACAAGATGAGAAGAAAACCAAAACAAAGCTTGAGGAATCAAAGCTAACAGAGGCAGAGAAAGGAGGTGGATAGAAAGGTAGGATTCCATGATAAAGAGAAGGATATCACATCAGAAGCATGGGATGTCAGGGAATCCATCAAAGCCATCAAGGATGAAGAGATAGATTAGTTGCTCAGAGGATGAGCAACACCTTCAGTAGTGGGTAATGATGAGCCCCAGAAATGGCTAATTATATGGGCTCATTTTACCTCTTAATGCGACTTAATCCACCATTCTCATTAGTTTATTGCATGTTTTTTATTATATTTATGCTAATAGAGTGAATTGGGTTAGTCATTTTGCCATGTAGTCTAATGTGTGCTTTATGCAGATTTTTGGTCAATTTGGAGACAAAATCAAAGGTTTAATGAGCATTTGGCAGCCAAATTCGAGGAGGAACAAGGGAGAGGATTTGTAGGAGGGTGTCCCCTTCATTTATGAACCCTTACCTCAAATTCTCCATCAGAAACTCGGAGCACAAAGGTCCACATTCCAAGGGGCAACCGAGCAAGTAAAGAAGGATTGTTGTTTATCTTCAGTTCTAGGAAGCTGAGTTCCTTGATTTTAGGAGGACTATTGGAGGTCCCCATTTGTATAAATAAGATGGCTTAGGGCCTCAGTTTTTTTAGTTAGATATTAGCCATTTCATAGTCTATTTCCGTACTTTTGTGCAGTCTGGTACTCAGCTCATTTTCGAGCTCCTTTTGCAAACAGTTTTGTGATGTAACTATTATTTTTTGATCAATGAAGATGAATCCAGGTTTGAACCAACACTAATCTTTTCTAGAGCACTGAAACTCTTGGGTTAGGGACCAACACAAGCTGCCCAACACCTCCTTTGTGTATTTATATTTTTTTCTTGCATTCATAAGCTGATTTATGTTGTTTAGGATTAATCTTGCTTTGGTAAAATAGGTTGCTTTTGATGATTAAATTAGTTGTTATTGCTTCAAGTTGTTTAAGTAGTTTGTTGTAGTAACAGAGAAGATCCAAAAGGACTGCAAGCAGGCCTTGATCCCCTTTCTCCCTCCTTGGGACCATGAATTGAGGACCAGGAGCTGCTACTGCCACCAAAAACACGTTTTTGCCTTTCATGCAATCGCTAGTGTGATGTTTTGAGTTGGAGAAGCTGATATTTGCTTGGATTCACATGCTTAGACCATTTCTTGTTCATTTACCATGGCTTTCTCACACAGTTTCTTGTTCATAAAGTTCTGTTCAACACTTTTCTGTTTTTAGGTCAGATTTTAGGTCAAATTAGATAAACTCTGTTTTTTGGTTCTTGCTTGGAATAGTCTTAAGAAGTAGGTGTGCAGCTCACTTGAAAAACATTCCAGCTTGTCATCCCTCCATAGCATAACCTGTACTAGCTCCTCTTTCGCAGATTCCTTCACTCATTCATCGCATTTCGCCAAACTGTCCTAATTTCTGCATTTTTGTGCAAAGTTGCTTTCTTCCCCTTTGAGCAAGTCCAACCCTCTCCTTCGTTCCTGATCTTCATTAACGGAGTCCTAGACCCTCAAACACCTTCATCCAGCCTTCATTGTCTTTTTCCCACCATTTTTCCACCTTCAAACCTCCAAAAATCACTTTCGGCCTCCTCTTGTAGAACTTCCTGTAGATCCCCTGCAGCCTCCTATAGAAGTTCATGCGAGCGATTTTCGAAGTCTGATCACAATGGAAGTCTCCAGAAGGGCACTAGGGACTTCTTAGGACCCCTCCACACCTTCTTCACCATCTGCAAAAGCCAACTCCATCCTCCTTTGCCACCAAACCTTTGTATAGTCACAATTAGTCAAATCACAAGCATAATAAATCCGCATAAAAATACTCAAAATTGCAAAAAGATGATTTCTTTCCATTTTTCTTCAGAAGTAGCTTGAATAAATACAATTTACCTTTTCAATAATCAATGGCACCCATTTTATTAGTTTTCATCTCTTTTCTTGCACGATTAGGGTTTGCTAGGGTTTGAGTTCCATTTCAGTTTTCATTTTCTTTCTGCAAGTAGAATAGCCCCTGTAGAATTAATCTTCTACCATCATAGTAAAAGATTGTTCTAAAAACTCATAGAAGTTGGCTTGAGCTCCTAGAGAACTTGTGCCAGCTGATCCAGTGACAGCCTGCAGTAAGAGCTAGTACTTGTGCATATAGCACCGTCGCTTCCAAGTTTGTTATGAACTACCGGGTTGATAAAAGTAAAGAAGGGAGCCCTAGGAGTTGCATCATTATTGTTGCAATACTGGAGCTCACTAGTCCTTTAATCACTCCACAGTGTTGCTCCTCTGAACTCTGATAGGTCCGAGCTCCGATACTCCGATTATCACTATTGGCTATCGCTTCTCCACCCGCACCTGACTTCTTCCGCTTTAAACCTCCGATTACCCGATCGTCAATCAGTCTATCGACGATATCACCACATCGCTCATCGGAGTATTGCTATTTTTGTTGTCACCGTCCCTTGGCACCTCCAACTTTCGATTGCAATTTCAATCGTGGTCGTGGATCACCCAGATCCAATGGCGGCTGAGTGCTAACTCTTCATGCTTCTCTATTCATCCTCTGAACTCTGCCTGCAACCTGTTACAAAACCTACGAGTTGACACAGTAATCAATTATTCACTCGATTCGTGCATATGACACACTCATAATCGAATTCCTCCTCTGTATATAAACATAAAAATAATTGATTACATTTGAGACTCTAGGTCTCTCACATAGGCCTGATTTCTACTATTCATGGCCTCCTTCTCTACTCTCTGCCCATAGGCTTACATTTATGCCAGGAGTTCTATTGAACTAAGCCTAGTTTGACTCCTAAATACACTGAATTGAATCCTAAATATACTCTGTACACTTCTACTTTAATTAATTCCTAAAAGCTCTCTCTTGTTCCTTGAATCATGGAACTGTTTAAGAGTCCTAATTGACTTTAGACTCTTTTTTCATTATTGCCCACTCATGTTCTCATTTATTTGAGAGCATTTACATATTTTCCCATTATCTAATTAAATTACTCAAAAGCCTAAATATTACATTAACTTGAGACTTACGCAACTAATTTCCCTAAAACTCATGACCCCCTATGTCTACTAATTACAATGATTTTCTCTTGGGTTGAATGCTCCTGCATCAAACTCCCAAAGTAGAAAATATTCATAATCCCCTGATCATGTTTTTTCTGATCTTTGTCTTCCTGGATCCCAAGCTTTGTTCTGTAACTATCCACATGCTTTGTTCCCTTGTTGCTGCTGCACTTTTGTTGTCTTTTGCTCCATTTTCTTCTTCTTATCAATCAGATTCTAGTTCTGATTGATCTTGCTTGCTGTTGCTACCATTTTCCTCTATTTGGAATGCTTCATCATTTGCTACCACATTTCTTCAATTTCTATGTCCAATGTATCTTTGGACTTGTCCATATTCTGCTCCTTACTTCTTCCTCTTTCTCTGTGTTCCAGGTTGTTGTTGTTGTCTTCTACATTGGCTTTGCTTGCTACCATTGTATACATTTCCTCCACTTTTGCTTTGGTTGCTATGTTAACTTTAATGTTGACTTCTACTTTGCTTGTTCCAACATTTGCTTTGTTTACAATCTTTGTAGTCATTGCCTCCACTTTTGTTGCCTCCCTATCATCCTT
>APFE030828646.1:0-13101 GCA_000404065.3 Pinus taeda
ATAAATGAGAAACCAAATAAGTTTCTACTTTATAAAGCCAAAGAAAAATAAGTGAATAGTTTTGTTACGAGTACATTGAAATAAATTCCATTACACAAGTTAAGTTATGAGCATTATAATCAAATTATTACTGAGGTACCCTTACCTAAAAGAAATGATATGATGGGCACCTAGGAGAATAAACAACTATTTCAAATATTTATTTGATAAGATACAATAATTAGTAAATCATGTCCCGTCACTATTGGATAGTGAGGAAACAGAGAGATGTTCATGATCTATGAGGATAAGGAATGTATGAATAGAAAAATAGGAAGATGTATATATAAATAAGCTAAGTACAATGACATTTCTTATACCACAAATATGTTTGAAAAGTAAGGTGGGGTGTTGCATGTGAAATCACCCTAAACAGTTTTGGATTATCTAAATAATGATTACCTGTTTCTAGTTTTAAGTCCCTTCTATTATTTTGAAAAATTTTGTTTCAATACATAATTTTATGAGATCAATAATTACAAATATGTTTTCAATTAAATACCTACTATTTTTTCAATTAAATATCTACTATGAACTGGTAAATAAGGCGACATATACAAAGGGGTAATGATTCTATTGGTGAGTAATACTTAATTATTAGGTACAGTTTGGAAGTAATTACTTGAAGGGTAAAAAATACCTTGTCACACATATACTAGATGAGTAACAACGAACCTAGCTGAGTAGTGAATGAGGGAATAACATATAAATATTAAAAGAATTTGTTTCCTATTGGTAGTTTATAATGAAAGCCTACTATGAAAATTGTTAATGTTGAAATTATTGTGCAACCTATAGGTTGTGTCTAACTAGTTTTAAATTGATTTTATTGGAAAAATAGAAACTTAGATGGGACACCATTGACATGAGGAATTATTGAGCTAGTCATCCAATGGAATTGCAATTTAAGCATATGTGTTAAGTTCAAAAATCCTAGACTAACTCTGGATGGGATCATATAGCCTTTGGGATCAAATTAAACATTTCATTGTTTTGAACTATCATGGAGGAGAAATTTATTCAGGCCAGGAGACTTAGTGGTGTGACTAGGCTCATAGGTTCGGTATAGCACCCTTCACGCCTATGAATTTGTGGCTATTTCGCAAAGCAAAAAAAGAAGAAGATTACAACAATGTTGTGAAACACTTAGAGTAAGAAGTGAAGTAGAAGATATTGTAAACCATGTAATACATAAGGTTGAAATTTATGGTATTGAGGAAGTTGTGTCTGATTATATTTAATGATAATTTTTGTCAAATATTTAGTGGGATATAGAGCACATATGATTACAAAATGTATGAATTAATTGGAATTATCTTGAGTGATTGGTGGGAATGGTTGGAATCCTTTTCACCAATCTAAAATTTAGCGAAATAATATGGAAAAGAATAACAATGATGAAAAAATGTTATTATATGTATAAACTAGGTATAAATAAGTCTATTATAGTAATAATTAACTCCTAAAATTAGTTCTGATTTCATGACTAATGAAAACAAAGTAGTAATGGAATTAATAAACTTTTTACTGAAATCCTCTTGATGAATGGGGTCTAAAAGAACTGGTTACAATAGTAAACTAAATAATGGAGAATTGTTTCTTGTTTAAAACCCATGAATTGGAGGTGAGAGGTGATAAACTATCATAATAACTAGAGATAGAAGGAGACTAGTCTCAATAATAGTGAAGTGGGGAGAATATTTGAGATTTTTAAATTTGAAGTAACATAATAAAAAGTTTGGGGTCCCTCCAAGAGACCAAATAAACATGGAATAACTTTATAACATTGTTGTTTATACTCAAAATATACCAAATTTATATTAAATTTAGCAAGAATTAAGTGAGAAAGATTAGAGTTAATTATAAAATATGGAAAATAATGATAAAGAAAAATGCAATGACTCCCCAGATATAGAAAATAAATCTAGACAATTTCTAAAATTCCTATACTTGATAGATGTAGAGTGGAGCTCAAGATTATTGTCAGCTACAGACTCGTAATACTGATTCATTGAATGATTCCCTAATTGATCTAATTTATAACAACCTCGCTATTGGAAAAGTTGAATTTGATTGAAAATAAGATTACCATAGAAGTTTTATCTATTAGAAATAATTGTTTTTTTTTTCTCGGTAAACTGTCTAACTATTATATTATATGTACAGAAAAAAGTTTACAGACATTTGTAGCATGTTTATGACACTGGCTTCCATGGCCACCCTCGGCGCCATTGGTGCAACTGACTGAACTGAAAGCTCCCTCGCAGGGGTAGCAACCACCATAATTCCTGAAGCCTCTGGAAGACTGAATGAGGCTCAAAACCGATCAAAAAAGACCAAAACAAGACTCTGACTATCCATTTTGCTTCCAAAAAAACCGGCCCACGCAGGGGCGACCTTCCACAACCGACTGGGACTGAGTTTACCCTACCAACTGACACTGAGCATGACCAAAATGAACTGAGAATTGTAAAAAGCAACATGAAGACAGACTGAATTCTAACCCAAACCAGGTGACCCGCTATCAACTGAATTCTGGACTGGAGCAGTGTGAGGGTGACCGCATCTGGAGCCTGCATAGAGAGGCTACTCGTCCACAGGAGGCTTCTCCTCTTCAATTGTGCACCATCCTTGACCTTCAGGGACTCCTTCCCACATGGCCGCCCATTTGGCACGCTCCTTGTCTGAAGCAGTCGTCGTCTTGGAGGTGGAGGGGTCTGCCATAGTAGCTTTCCCAAAGGTCCCTTCCCCACTTGGAGGAGGTGGCAAGGGGTTAGCTTGTTCCGTGCCTACCGGGGGTGTATCCTCCCCTCCTGGTGGCGCTTCCTCTTCGGCACCCCCCGGGACCCGAGTAAAGAGAACTGAGACGTGAGCACAGATGCCGTGGGGATCCCGTGAATTGCCGAGGGTAAAGACCACAGTGCCGAATGCAGGGAGGGCTGGCCCCTCCTCGCTAGCTCCTCCAACCTCCGTAATTTGCCCTGCTTGGAGAGGCGTAATCCCCACCCGACGGTAGCAGTAGCAGCAGCAGCAGTGGTGGTGCTCCCGCTCTGCTCCACCACGACCACGACCTCGATTCGATCCTCGTCCCGAGCCCCTTCTGCATGGCTGCCTATGTCGCAGCCGAGCCATGGACAAATTCCTTTCTTCTGTGCTAGGTTGGAGCTGGTCACGTGGCTTCTCTGCAGCCAGAATTCTGCGCTTGCTCTGCCCAAGCACCACCACCACCTTCGATGCCTCATCCAACAAATTGGCCCTTCCTGCTTCCAAGGTGCAGAGCTCAGAGTTCGCCACCCGAGCCTCTGAGTCTGCCTTCTTGCCTTCCGAGGAGCCTTCTGAGGTCTTATGGCTCGCCTCCGAGTTGAAATGATGAAGGGACCAGAGGGCAGCCTGCGATGGCTCGCACCTCTTCCCGCAGCAACCTCTCCCTTGCAGATTTTGCCACCAGGTAACTGAAAGATCTGGAAACTTTGGCCTAATGCCTCCTTCGGCCAGATATTTATCATATCCCCATTGAACCGAGCGCCACCTTCGAACCCCCATCCTGTCAACCTGCGCGCATTAATGCCCTGAGCTCGCCTCATCTGAAATGAACCGAAGGCGGCTTTGATCATATTGCATTTATTCTGCATGGGGCGTCACATGGGGGCCATGTGGCTCAGCCCACGGTGTCCCTATGTCACCCGCATCCGGGGATTCACTGTCATTTTGAAGGAGCTCCTTGCACTCCTGAGTCTTTTGAGTGCTGGGGATGATGCTCAGATTTCCTACTTGGAGTGGATGGCTGCTTTCAACCCCAATGTTGGCTAGGAGATCAGCCACCTTGTTCCCCTCTCTTCTTGAGTGATGGAAGGAGAGGGCTCTGTGGTTGTGCAACTCTTGAGCAATGCTGTGTAATCTGGCTTCTAGCCTCCAACTGTCTGCTACTTTCCTGGTTTGAGAGCCATTTTGAATGCAGGTGACCATACGAATGATAATCTGGGAGTCTCCTTCTACTATAAGGGGTTGGAGATTCTGACTTTTTGCTACCAAGAGACCTTGCCAGAGACCTTCCAGCTCCGCAGAGTTATTGGTGTCCCATCCGATATTGCCAAAGTAGACCTGTATGGCGTTGCCTTTGTGATTGCGAATGATGCCTCCATACCCTGCTTTCCCTGGGTTGCCTTTAGAAGCTCCATCAAAATTGAGTTTGTAAGAGTTGGTGGGAGGGGCTATCCATTTTTTGTCCTCCTTGTCATTACCTCTCGAGGTTTGCTGGGTGGTGGTTCCGTGAGGTAGATCTAATTTCCAGTTGTCCAGGATGTTTTTCTCGTTGTCCTTGTTAGGGAGGTCTTCCTCAGTCCAAGGTTTCTGAAGCATAGTCTCTTTGAGGTTGCTATGCACTCTGTTCCATATTTCTTCTGTGGGCGACCTTTGGTTTTTGAAAATCCGCCTGTTCCTTTCTTTCCATATGTTCCAAATTACTATACCAGGCATATGGTTCCACATATGGTTGAGGATCTCACAGTCGTAGGGGCTTTTTGGCCAGTGACGAATGGTGTCAATGATATCCTTAGGACCTTTGCATCGTTTTTGACATCTGAAGCCTACCTGATTCCAAAGCTAGTTGGCGATTGGGCATGTGTCCAGGAGGTGTTGTAAGGTTTCTTCATTTCTTTTGCAGTTGTAGCATATTGAGGGCCCATGGAAGTTGCGCCTTCGCAGCTTATCCCAGGTGAGGATTTTTTTGTGTCCCACCATCCATGGGAAATGAGAAATTTTTGGCCAGGTTTTGAAGCTCCATATTCGGTCCCATAGAGGGTCTTGTCTGATAGTGGATTCTCCTATGAGACTATATGCTTCGGACGTGGAGTAGGTGCCTTTAGGGAGATATCCCCATCTGAGAATGTCTTCGCTGCTCATTACTCTGATGCTTCTCTTTTTTAGCTATTCTTCAAGTGCTATTGCCTCCTATGTATTTGCCTCTGTGGTTATTTGATTGCTGGGATGCCATTATCTGAATCCATTGACCGCTTCTTGCTCCCAGAATCGATGTACGGTTGCCTGCTGCTACTCCTGTTTGTCTGGAATTATTCTTGGAGATAGAACATTTGATAGTTTAGGCTGTTGGTTCCATGCGTCCATCCAGAATCTGGCACTCTGACCATTCCGTATTTCCCAGAAGCTGTGCTTCTGTATGAGCTGATGATGTTGTTTGGCCGCATTCCAGATGAGTGAGCCGTTGATAGTGGGCTTGAATCTAATGAGATCTGTTTGTGGAACGTTATTGGTGTATTTGGCAGTCCAGATGTTGGCCCATAACTTATCTGGATGAGTTAACCATTGCCACCAGATTTTGGCATTCATGATGGCATTACTTTTTTCTGGATCTCTGAGCCCTATGCCTCCTTTGCTTTTGGGCTTGCACACTGTGTCCCATTTCACTAGAGCCCATTTGCGATTGGTGGCAGAGCTTCCCCATAGAAAGTCCCTCTGAATGTTTCTTAATCTCTTCAAGACCCATTTTGGAGCTGCAAGAATGGAGAAGAGATAGAGAGGCATGGCTTGAAGGATGGATTTGATAAGCACAACACGACTAGCAAAATTGAGGGAGTGGTGGGTCCATAGGCTGAGCTTAGATTCTAGCTTTTCCAGGAGGACACGCCAAGCAGGTTTCTTAATGGCTGAGGCCATGAGGGGAGCACCGAGGTAGGTGGAGGGGAGGGTGGCTGCTTGGAAGCCCAAGATGTGGGTGATGGCAGTTTTGACTGAGGGGGGCGTGTGAAAGAAAAAGATTTAGGATTTAGAGCTATTGACATGAGTGCCTGAGGCTTCTGAGAAATCGTTGAGCAGAGATTTCAAATGAGAGGCTTCTTGGGCTGAGGGATAGCCATAGAGCATAGTGTCGTCAACAAATTGTTGATGGGAGGAGGCTGGGGAGCTGTGGATGGAGATACCTTTAAGCTGATTGGAAAGAAGAGCCTGCTTGATATGCCTGCCAAGACCTTCAGCCATAATAACAAAAAGGAAGGGGGAGAGGGGGTCCCCTTACCTAATGCCTCTGGAAGGTTTAAAGGGGCGGGAGGGAAGCCCATTGACAAGAAGAGAAAAGTGAGAGGAAGAGATGAGACTCATGATCCATCGGACCCAGGAGTGGCAGAATCCAAAGGCTTTCAGCATGTGCTGGATGTAGGACCAGCTGAGCTTATCGAAAGCTTTGGAGAGGTCAAGTTTGAGCAGCATCCCAACTTGCTTGGAGAGTTTGAGAGATTGAATGATTTCATGCGTGAGAATGATGCCATCCATAATCTGTCTTCCTTCAACATATCCCGATTTCTCTGGAGAGATGAGCATGGGAAAAAGGGGTTTTAATCTGTTGGCAATGACCTTGGAGATGACCTTGTAGAGGACGTTGCAGAGGGAAATGGGTCTAAACTTCTCAGGAGTTATGGAATTCTCTTCTTTGGGGATGAGGGTGATGAACGTGGAATTGAGGGAAGGGAGCAACCAACGCAGAGCTCTGGATTCCTTGACTACAAGCCAGACCTCTTCTCTAATCATATCCCAGAAAGTGTGAAAAAATGTAGTAGTTAATCCATCGGGTCCGGGGGCCTTACCTTCCTTGAGCTGCGCCATCGCTTCATCGACCTCCTGGGCTTGAATTGGTTTCATGAGGAGATCATTATGTTGCTCAGTGACGAGTTTGGGGATATTGCGCGTGATTCTTCTGATCGCCCCAAGCAGATCCACCGTTTGCTCTTGGTGTACCTGCTTAAAGTGATTGAGAAGGACCTCTTCGATTTGCTCATGCTCCTCAACTTTTATCCCTTCTTGGTTGAGGATAAAGGGAATTTGATTGTGCATCCTCCTCTGCACTGTGGTTCGGTGGAAAAATTTGGTGTTGCGCTCCCCTTCCTTTAACCAGCGTATCTGGGATTTTTGCCTCTAATAGATTTCTTCTTGCTTCCTTCTTTCTTCGAGCTGGCTAGTTATGTGTCGTTCTCTGTCCAGTGTGGCCTCTGTATGCCTTGCATTTATGATTTCCTGGTGTAGATCCTTCAGGTCCTTATTGAGCTCCCGTTGAGCATCAAATATGTTGCCGAAGGTCTCTCGATTCCAGCGTTTTATGTGACTTTTTATAAAGCGGAGCTTTTGCTGAAGCTGGAACATTCTTGTGCCGTCTGGAGGGATAAAGGAGGCCCAAGTGTTTCTGATGAAGTCCTTGAATGTTGGATGCGTTAGCCAGAATCCCTCAAATCTAAAGGGCCTTTTGGTTTTGTCCCCTGGCCTTTGCCAGTGGAGAGCTATCGGCCAGTGGTCCGATCCTGAGTGAGCTAAGATTTCTGATGTAAGGTCACCCCCTAGGTGAACCGCATTGTCCGAGATCATGAAGTGATCAAGTTTCGATGCTATCTCGTGTTTACCTCCTCTGCGATTGCTCCAGGTGAAAGTGCCATTGTAGAATGGCATGTCTATGAGAGAGGCATTTTGAATGAAGTCTTTGAAGTGATCCACCTCCGGTTCCAATCTCGATCTGCCTCCTACCTTCTCCTCTATTTTGGTTATCATGTTGAAGTCCCCTGCCGCGATCCAGAGTGGATGTTGCCTGTTTCTGCTGAGTGCGTCAATAGTATGGAGGAGCACTTTTTTACTGCCAGCATCCTGCGGAAAGTAGACGTTGGATAGATTTCCATGGATGTTGGTGCCCAGAATGTGGAAGGCTGCTTGAATAAGGTGGTGAGAGGCGTGAAAGTCCGTGAGCGAGATAGCTTGTGCATTCCATGGGATGGCCAGTGCTCCCGAGGCTCCTGTTGCATCCACAGCTACTGATTTGCACCCGGGCCATGCCTTTGTGAGAATGCTTCCCAGTCTGGCACTGTTGCATTTTGTTTCTTGGAGAAAACACATCTGGGGTTTTTCCATTTTAATCATGTTTTTTAACATTCTGGATTTCCCTGGGCTATTGAGCCCTCTAACATTCCATGATACAAGCTTCATAGTTAACTGTTTTGGGTGGGGTTGTAGTACTTCGTCAGCTTCGCGTATCTGCCTGAATCTACCAGGATTTTCCCTATCTCTATTGTTCTTTGGAGATCTGTCTTCCTTCCTCTTTTCTTTGTATCCTTTGGTTTCAGATTGCTGCCCTAGGTGCCTCCTGATTGAATACTAAGCTGGTGTTGGTGAAACGCTCTGGAGATGACCACTTCCAGCTTGTCTATGTCAAAATTGGATATTTTTTCATATGCTTTCTTTTGGCAATGCAGTTCCAGTTCTATGATGTCCAGACCATGTAGATCTATGCTCTCTGGTTCTTCCTCCATGTTTTGCACCTGATTGGTATCTTCCTGCGGAGTTTCCGCATTCTGAGGGGTGATCAGTTTTCCATCTATCTCCATTTCCTTGATAGGTTCCTCTGGGTTTGCCTGATGCCTGCTCAGGATTGTAGTGGGGATGGTGGGGGATTTGGACGTGGAAGGGTGACTGCTGGGGGGGGGGGGGGGTGGAGGAGGATGGACGGGTGAAAGAGTTGTCAGAAGGAGGGGGCAGATCATCTGAGAGATTGCCAAGGGACTCATAGCTATTCTTGGAGGCATGATTTAGGGGTTTGGATGACTGGGGCTTTGGCCCATTCTGGGGTTTTTTGTGCATGCGTCTTTTTTTCGTAACTTTGGTAAAGCCATCTTGAGAGGGGATGTCAGAGGTCTCAGGAGCACTGGTTTTGACATTGAGGGGGCAATCCCTGAATACATGCCCTAATACATGGCATCGCCTGCATCTGAAAGGCACATGCTCATAGTCGAGGGGTTGGATCCATTCCTCATCACGATGAGCAAGAGTAACTGATTCAGGTAGAGCTTCATTTAGTCTGATGAAAACACAGATTCGAGCATAGGAAATGAACTTACAGTTTTTTGTCTCCTCTGCCGCTCTGATGTATCGTCCCACTCCGTTGCCTATCTTTATTAGACATTTTTCTTCCCAGTATTCATTTGGTAGTGAGTAGAGTCTGATCCAGACTAGGGCCCAAGTTAGATCCTCTTTGTTAGGGTTAAACTTAGGCTTCCAATCTCTGAGGTAGAGGCCTGCAGAGTTGAAGAAGTATGGCCCTCCTCCCAGGACCCTGTATTTGTCTTCTAAACAGTAGAAGATGGCGGTAAAGAAACCCTTCGCCCCTAGCTGGAGAGTGACATCTCCCTTTGGCTTCCATTTGACTGCGATCCATCCGTTTAGGGCTCACTCAGTAGGCCAGAACCCTATGAACTTGCCAATGATTGCATGGTCTTGCATGTACTCTATTCTGTTGTCTATTACATCCCCTCGAAGTTCTATTCTTGGCCGTTCCTTGGCTACTGGGCGGCAGGTGGAGGAGGTAACCTTTGGGCTACCCTCCTGTGGATCGCGTTCCTCCGGCTGTTCACTGCTGCTGTCTTTTTGCTGTTTCGCGGAAGCTATCAGATATGGATCTATCGATCCGAAAATGACCTCATTGTTCGTTTGGTGTTGAGAGGGGGAGGGTTGTGATGCCCCCCCCGGAGGCGGACCCATAGCGTGTGGCTGCTTCCTGTCAGCTCTGGTGCACCGCAGAGGATTAGGCGCAGCGTACGGTCCCTTCCCGCAGAACTGTCAGTGCGTAGAGGGGATCGCCCTCAGAACCCTAGCAGGGTTGCTGCAGTCGCTAGAAATTCTGAGAAACCAAGGGGTCTATTAGAAATAATTGTTAATTGTAATTCCGATATCTAATTATTTGGTTTGAAGTGGAACAACAAGATAGAGAAGAATAAATGCTCACTAGAATCTATGAGCAATCTAATAGATATCTCAAGGTGAAATGATATAACCGCAAATTACAAGACACCTTTTATAACTTGGTCATTTCTAGTTTGAAGCTTTCCTTTAAATTTTGGAAAATAACATGAGTTGGAAAAAGGAAAATATATGATATTATATATATATATATATATATGAGTGATAAAGACACAGATATATATATATATATGAATGAGTGATAAAGTACACAGGATAATGGATGTGTATATTCAATACTCTGAGGAGTCTATTGTTGTAATGAGATTTAAAGGAATGATGGTAGATATAGGTAAAAAAAAAAGAGTAAAATATAGGAAGATGGATTACTATGGTAATTAAGTAAATGCGGCATTATTGTTTATAGATGTAAAGCTATGATAAAATAATATTGGTAGTCTGTTGGAAAAAATGTTGCCTGTGCC
This sequence comes from Pinus taeda, assembly GCA_000404065.3. Classification (NCBI taxonomy): domain Eukaryota; kingdom Viridiplantae; phylum Streptophyta; class Pinopsida; order Pinales; family Pinaceae; genus Pinus; species Pinus taeda. The sequence continues at coordinate 10,248 of APFE030828646.1, forward strand.
TGTTAACCTGGAAAGGGAAGCATGCCACCAGTAAATGCTACCATAGATAAGTAGTTAAGAAATATTAATATGAATTTTACAGACATAAATGAAGTATGGTCAAATGATTGATTACAATTAACAAATCCTGACAAAAGCAATGTGCCAAGATAACCACACTAAGATGATGTCTTGAGCTTGCTGACAGGAACAGAAGATGTAAGCATAGCTAGGACACATGTAACCCGAGGCACTTTAATAAATATTTTTCAATATACAAATGGATTTAAACTGAATGAGAGAGTTGTGGAATAAAATAAAATAAAATTCATGGGTAAGGTGTGTGACAAATGTAAAGTTGTAATATTTGATGATGTAGTCTTCTTATTATCTTCTATTGATCTTAAGCATGTCGTATTAGTCTATATTGTGCACTAGAATTGTCATAGTCTAATGCGAAAAGATAAAAAAGAAAGGTATTACATCAAGGAAAACCCTGAATTATAAATCTCAAATTAATACTTCTATAAGAAAAGATCGGTGGCTAAATAATGTGGTTAGGTCCATGTCCACTTGTATCAAGGACAAAGATAATATTTGCTCGGAAAGTAGTAAGTTGAAGTAATTGTCTTAGAGTGCTAGTAATGTGTTTGATAGTATATTTGGTCCCATGAAATTATGTTAGTGTCCAAAGAATCGATCATTTGTTTCAAGCCATCATGGAGACAAGGTAAGAAAAATATTCCTTTGAGCTTAAATAAAAAAAGATTTAATGATGATGATAATAAGTATGATTAATGTGGGGGTGATCTCACGATATATTTAGATATTCCCATGTTGGGAAAAACTACTATTTATTAACCTTCCAACAACTTGTAATGTAGGATGATAAAGGCCAAAATTGAAGGAATGTTGCAAACCAGACTCTTAGTGGGTGCTAAAAGAAAATAGAAAAGTAGCCCAAGATGAGCATATCTAAGTTTACATGGGAAAGTGGAAAACAATATATCCACCTTAAATATTGGAGGAAAATGAAGTGATCCTAAACTTTGCTTACGTATGACCAATAAATATGTAAAAAATGAATTAAACAAAAGAAAGCATAATAATGCTACAAATAGGATAATGCACTAGTTGCAATTTATTATAAAAGACAAGAACATTAAATAGTTTCTGGAATATTATTATGTGAATTGTGCAAGTGGAATGGGTACTCCCATTATCTAAAATATATAGTGGTACCCCATGGTGGGGTACTTAGCAATTGGAATAACCATTGGGCCACTAAAAGTTTCAATTGTTAATTGTTGATGAGCTATAACGGTGCTACGGACTCTTACTAAGAAAAAAAGCTAATTGTTGTGGGGTTGTGAAGCATGTTGAGGCCCCTTTTTGGATACATAAATAAAAACTATTGATTCTTGTAATGTCATTTCAAATGATTATATATACATGTTATTAAATAATTACCGATGGAAACTAACGAAAACCTTGTTAATTATGAGTGTAGGTTAAACTGGACATAGAGTTCTTGGTTGAACCTCCAAGTATTTTGAATCAGAGAGAAATCATGTTGCAGAAGCAAGCTACCACCCAAATTAAAGTGTAGTGAAGGCACTTTAGCTCAAAAAAATAACTTGGTAAGCTGAAAATTTCATGCGTGAAGGATATCTCCTCCTTTTTTTAAGGGCTAGAAGAAAACACTAAGGACAATGTTTTACTTGAGAGGGGGAAAATTGAATTCCCCTTAGTGAAAACTAAATATTTAAATTAGTTTTACTGCAGTGACTTTGTAAATCATGGTCTATGGAGAAATGATAGTGAGAAATTTAAATGTTTAAGTTAATTTTAATTTTATTTAAAAAATAGGTTATGGAAATCCATGGAATTTATGTGGAAAATATACTAAATGAAAATGTTTTGACTTACCACACAATTAGAGGACAATTACTCCCTTTCCCTAGAGATAAATCATCTAAGTTGGGAAAAGAAGGCAAGAGGTTATGAGAGGAAACTGTTTAGTCAATTTAGTGTTCCTAAATTGATGTCATTAATTGTCAACTTGGGGCTCGTAAGCTGATGAAGTGAAGGTGTACTATATGTTAAGCAACCTCTTAAAGCTTTTTGTCATTTGGGGTGTTGTTTGTGGTTAATTTATCTTCCTAAGATGGAATGATGTATTTATAAACAAATGAGTGATGGTGTGTGTAAGGTGAATTCTAGATGAGGGAAAGTGTGTGATTAGTGGTTTCTAACTACTTGCTAAAAAGGAAAACTTGAAGGAAATAAATGAATTAAAATGAACTGAAAGAAAAGAACCACTTTCTAATGGCATTAGACACCATTCATGCTGCTGCAAATAAAAGGTAAGAAAATCACTTAAAAGACCAATGATAATGTTTATCTCTTCCTAACTCTCTGCCTCTAACACATATTACTGTGTAAGACACGATTAGGAAGTAGCTAAAGATAAGTCTAAGAAATGATAAAAAATGAGAAAAATCTACTTTAAAGACTAGTTATAATGTTTTGCTCTTTCTAACTCTCTGCCTCTAACACATAGTATTGTGTAAAACACGATTAGAAAGTAGTTAAAGATTAGTCTAAAAAGTACTCAAAGCCGGCTGCAAGTTATTAGTATTCTGATCTCTAAAAGATAGACAATTTATAATAAAGAGACCATTCATATGTTAGCAGACAAATTTGAGAAATAAAACTAAAAATCAGCTATGAAAGTAAAGGCAGCAACTTTGAATCTGTCAACTGAAACTACCACTAGATATAAAGCAAATACATAAACACACAAGCAATCCCGGGTTAAAAACCTGCAAAAGAACAATGCTGATCAGCTCAAAATAAAGGCTGGAAATGAAAT
>APFE030828653.1:0-10632 GCA_000404065.3 Pinus taeda
GTGCACAACTGAAATGATCCAACGCAACACGAAACTCTCTCTGTCATACCAAATACAGTGTACTATAGGGAATGCATCGAAGGATGGCATTGAATTTATATCGATTTCCTGCACCGCTGTTTCTTACAAAGTGAGGTGATGCTTTCCAGGGTGAGGTGGCGTGGCGGGAATGTAGAACTCTCCCTCGCATAAAAATAGCACGCTGAGTATTGTAAGAAAGATTCCTACACAAGAAGCAGGAAACTTGTACAGTAAGCGAATAAATGTAAACCTCAAGCCGCCGCCATTGAGCCACCGGTCCCTGCAATGTATTAATACTGAGGTGATGTTTTCAGGTTGACGTTGTCACTTTAATTGGAGATTGTTTAGTTAACTCAATAAACAATAAAATTTTAGATTTGGTTAAAAGACCAAGGCATTACGCGGTTTCAAATTGTATCGGCATAAGCTAAATGCCAATGATTTGGTCCTTTATTATCACTCAACGCCAGTGGCCACCGTTTCCGGCAGTGTATTAATATTGAGGTGATGTTTTCGGGTGAGGCTGTTAATGTAATTGATGATCGTGGATAAGAGTAAAATTGAAGTATTATATGTTTAATAGACTGACGCATCTGGCCGTCTCATCCAACATAAATATACAATTTTATGTTGATATTATACCGAATCAAGCCGAAGGGTTGATGATTTGATCGTATATTTGTAGCGATTTTCTGATGATCATTTGATGATTTGGTCCTTTGTTGATAACGATTTTCTGAGGATCATCTTCTGGTTCACAACGCAACAAGATATTTCAGCATAATAGGCTTAAAGTGTTTAATTTATTTTTACAAATAAAAATATATTTAAAGTACAAAAAATTGCTATTTCATTAAGAATAGTATAGTTTAATTTCAATAATAATAAAAAAGCTAAAAGACTGCTTATTAGATATACAATTTTGATTACATTTTAATATTATTTTTTAATCTATATTCTAAACACATTCCTATTAAAAATTGTATTATTTAAGTTAAATAATAATAAAAAAAAACTAAAAATACTCCTTTATTAAATACACCATTTTGATTACCTTTCAATATTATTTTTTCAATATATATTCTTAACACATTCCCAAAGCAGAAATATATTCCTTACACCTAAATCCCTGCCGGGCATGCAAATAGATACTTGTATTTTAGAAAATGCATAGTCTATTTACCTCATTATTGCAAACTAATATAGGACAACCTTCCTTCCATTAGTGTTTTATTTGGAGATCACCAACTACTTTTTTTTTTAAGAATAAAGCTTCACATACACCTCCATTGTTTAGGTATCCAATTGCCATTATAATTCACATTGTAAGTTTTATATATATTAGCAATTGCATCTGGCTGTGTTAATGCATAGTCTATTTGCCTCATTATTGCAAATTAATATAGGACAACCTTCCTTCCATTAGTGTTTTATTTGGAGATCACCAACTACTTTTCTTTTTAATAGAATAAAGCTTCACATACACCTCCATTGTTTAGGTATCCAATTGCCATTGTAATTCACATTGTAAGTTTTATATATATAGTAGCAATTGCATCTCGCTGTGTAAAGGAACCTCGAAAGGAGGAGCTCAGAATGAAGAAGGAAACTATCCCTTTGTACTACACAGTTTTTTTTTTTCACAAATTCATACATAAACGTTAAGGGTGTTATGAGCTCATAGGGTTAATGTTATGTAGGTGTGTGGGATACTATCATTAACCGTAGTAATTTATTTAACAAGAAATAAGGTTTACTTTCCAAATAATATAATAAATATTAAAAAACAATTAAATTTTATCATTAAAAAATATTAAATTTTTATAATTATAATATATAAAATAAAAAAAATAAACCAAAATTTCTAAAACTTTAAATAAATTTTAATTCATAATTTTCCTAAACCAATAATTAAATAAGAACAATTTTTTCTACAATTATTTTTAAATTAATAAATACTTATATTACCAATCAAAACTAATAATTCATAAGCTCAATTACATTATCAAAACTTCATGAATAGAATTTACACCGTCTATGCATTATGCATCTAAATATTTTTAACAAATCCTGCTTCACCACATCTGAAACACACTTTTGGCAACTGAATGGTATATATAAAGATGTGTTTTACAACGTTCCACTCTCCCGCTGCAATAACACTATGTTTTCTCGCAAAGAACTGAATTTAATACAATGCATTTTGCTGCAATAACATTGTATTTTGAAAATCTTTCATTAGTATTATTTTATTGTGTCGGACTGTGGAAGGTGAAGAGAAATAGAAGCAGTTTCAATTCTCAGGCAATCCATTTTCCAAGTTATCCAGCTTGCATGCGTAGAGAGGAGAGGTATGATTTCGAACAGAACGAGCTGGAAAAGACTACAGGAGAAGGCAAAAACAATGTTGAAGATGATTTGGAGAGCTAGTTTCTCTTCGTATTATTTGTACAATTTGCGTTTGAACAACCAGAGGCCCATCTATCCCAAAGGTGCGAGGGATCCCAACACTACACGTCCTTCGCATATTGCCCAGTCATATTCAAAATATTGCAATTATTTATAGTTATATTCCTTTTTCGTGAAAAAAAGTTAACATGACTTCTTCTTTGATGGTTGACTATTGAGAAATCACTTTGATGATTATTGACTATTGAGAAATCATTGTATAATAGTGGTATTGTTGTACATCTTGTAAACACTTATTCACATTTTACATTTGCAAGAGAATAATGTTTTACATTGTGGAAATTAACTGTTGGAAATAATAATCTCAACCACCACAATAAACAGCTTGATAGCAGCCATACTTGTTAGACGTATTTTGTAGGTTGTGTTTTTGTTTGAAAATAGAAGGACTGAAGCCACACGCGAACCATTTAAAAACTCAGCAAAGGCATTTAAGGAAGTTAACGTACTTTGGTAAACAATATGGGCAAGCATTCATTCATTGTAAACAATATGGGCAAGCATTCATTCAGCAACCATTGCCCACACTCCAGAAACACTTGCGCGATTCTGAACACACTCAACAACAACATCACATTAATTATTTTGTTCTATCATGAATTAAATGTAAAATTGTATGTTGAGTTAAATATGAATGTAAAATTCATCTTCACTGTGTAGAGAGGTTAAAGAGTAAGAGGCAAAATAAAAAAAGGGCAAGTCTCTGTGGAGAAAATGGTGGACCAAATTTTGGTGGGCGCCTGAAAACAACAATTACTCTGTTTTATTGTGTGTTATTCCCCGTAAGTTTAAATCACAAAACTTTTATTTTACTTGGTGAATGAGCAACAATCTCATCTCATCTAAATGTATTTCATGTTTTAGAATTCAATACTAAGTTTTTATTGTGTTGCTCCAAAACCTACTTTCTCATGTTGCCATGAATAAATATTATTCATAAGTCTCTGAAAATAGTTGCGGGGTGCACGAAATGGTGCGGGAAGGTAGCTTCACGATGTGCAAACCTAGTTTCGTCAAAGTCATAACTCTCTGCCCCTCCGCGAAAATTAAATTTCCTGAATATATTTCTAACATGGTATCATAGCGGATTATCTGTAAGTGTAAAAACAAGTGTTTTTACTAACAGTGAAAATTGTTTTCAGCACGCATTGTTTTTTTAACATATTTACCATAGGCAGGTAGAAAAAATTTTGAGACTCAGAAATAGCAACATCAAGCACAAGCTTGACTAATCCTCAAATACCTCAGTTTAACGACAAAAATTATGATTTTTTTTAACATATTTACCAGCAGGTAAAAAGTTTTTTAGGCTCACAAATGGCAACATCAAGCACAAGCTTGACAAATCCTCAAATACCTCAGTTTAATGACAAAAATTATGATTATTGGGCTATTACAATGAAGGCCCTGTTTTCTTCTCAAGACATTTGGGATTTGGTGGAGAATGGTTTTCAAGAACCAGTAGATGCATCAGCATACAATGCCTTATCTCAACAAGAAAAGTATTTGTTAAGGGACAACAGGAAGAAGGATTCAAAAGCCATGTTTTATATTTTCCAAGCATTTCATGAAAGTATCTTCCAAAGGGTTGCTGCAGCAACGAAGTCCAAGCAAGCATGGGACACCCTTCAGACAACCTACCAAGGCATGGCAAAAGTCAAGACAACAAAGCTGCAAATGTTGAGGAGAGATTTTGAAACACTTTGTACAAAAGAGTCTGAGAATATAGACTCGTTTTTTACACATGTAATTGGGTTGGTTACTCAAATCAGGGTTCATGGTAAGAAACTTAAGGAAAGAAGAATAGTTGAGAAAGTGTTGAGAAGTTTGCCACCAAGGTTTGAGGCCATTGTTGTGGCCATAGAAGAGACAAAGGATCTCTCATAATTCTCAGTGGATGAGTTTAATGCATCACTGATTTCTCATGAGCATACACTGAATAGAGCAACAAGCTCCTCATTGGAGCATGCCTTAAAGACTCAAGTATCATTTGTGAAGGTCGAGGCAGAGGAAGAGGAAGAAGCGCACACAAAGGTGGAAGAAGCAGCCCTTCAAGCTCAAATGGAAGAAGTAGCAATCAAAATCCAAGTCAATGCCCAAGCCAAAATCAGGCACAAGGTCAGAGGTATGATAAATCTCAAGTTCAATGTCATCACTGTAAGAAGTATGGTCATTATGCAAATGAATGTAGAAAGAAGCAATATGACATTAGTAACAAACCAGGTGTAAATTTCACAAGAGAAAATCAGAACCATGATAGCATGTTTTTAGCTTGTAATGTAGCACAAGAAAAACAGAGTGATATATGGTGTCTAGATTCAAGGTGTAGCAACCACATGTCAGGAAACATATAAATGTTTTCTAATCTAGATGAGAATGTGAAATCGGGAGTGACATTAGGGACTCATAGCAAAGTCTTTGTCATAGGAAAAGGAAGAGTTAAATATCATAACAAAGAAGCGGGAGAAGAAATACATCTCGGATGTTTACTTTGTTTCCAATCTGAAACATAATCTCATGAACGTTGGACAGCTCATGCAAAAAGGCTACAATGTCTTATTCAAAAATGATGTGTGCACAATTTTGGACAGGCCTCCAAGCAAACAGTTGATTGCAAAGGTTCAGATGACAGAAAATAGAATGTTTCCCCTAAAAATAATATCAGATTTGCAGAAAGAAGGTACACAAGCACAACTATCTATGAACTCACAAGAAGAAGGAAGAAAAAAGGCAACTGTCACACAAGTAAACCTTCAAGTAGAGGTAAAAGATGAAAATTGGTTATGGCACTTGAGATTTGAACATCTCAACTTTGGAGGTTTGAATTTGCTGCATAGAAAAGGCATGGTGAAGGGTTTACCACTCATAGAAAAACCAGACAGTGTATGTGAAGGATGTATCTTGGGCAAGCAACATAGAGAGACATTTCCAACAAGAAATTCAATGAGGGGAAAGGCACCTTTGGAGATCGTCCACTCAGACCTATGTGGACCAATGCAGACACCATCAATTGGTGGCAGCCACTATGTATTGACCTTCATAGATGACTACACAAGGAAGACATGGGTCTTTCTCCTAAAACAGAAAAGTGAAGTGTTTGAGCGCTTTCGACAATACAAGGCTCTTGTTGAGAATCAAAGCGGACACTACATCAAAGTCCCTATGACTGACAGAGGTGGTGAATACATCTCAAATGACTTCCTTCGATTTTGCAGGGAGCATGGAATTCATAAGCAATTTACAACAAGATATACACTGTAGAAAAATGGTGTGGCAGAAAGGAAGAATAGGACCGTTATGGAAATGGCAAGGAGTATGTTGAAGGCAAAGCATTTTCCAAATGACTATTGGGCTGAAGCTGTCATTTGTGCAGCATATATCTTGAATAAATGTCCAACCAAAAGCATCCAGAACAAGGTTCCTCAAGAGGCATGGAGTGGAAGAAAACAAAATGTCACTCACATGAGAGTTTTTGGATGTGTGGCTTATGCACATGTTCCAGATGAGTTGAGAAAGAAGTTGGATAGCAAGGGGGAGAAATGCATATTTGTTGGATACAGTGATGAATCCAAGGCATACAAACTCTACAATCCATTAACCAAGAAAGTCATAATCATTAGAGATGTGCAGTTCATAGAAGAGGAAGCATGGGATGGATGTTTAGAGAAGACAATCAATGTCAAATCATGTATACCACATGAGGACAAAGAGGAATTAACAGCAACAATTAATTCCTCAACTCTAACTCCCTCTACTCCTATTCAAGTGCTGGAAAGCAGACAACAAGCAACACCATCAACAAATAATAGCACAGTTTCGTGCAGCCAAGCAAGCGCTTCTCCAAGCACACTGCAAAGTGCGACACCAAGTGACATATCAAGCCCATCTTCAGCAAGCACAAGAAGGCAAAATTCAGAAATTTAAATGAAATTTATGAGCAAGATGAAGTTGATAGCAACGCAGGTCTGAATTCCTTATTTGCATTATTTTGTCATGTAGATGACCCAATCCACTTTGAAGATGTAGTCAAAGAAAAAAAATGGGTTGTGGCAATGGAGGAATAAATAGAAACAATAGAAAGGAATGACACATGGGAGTTAGTGAGCCTTACGAAAGGAAAACATGTTGTTGGGGTAAAGTGGGTCTATAAGACCAAAAGAAACATTGAGGGAAATATTAAAAGGCACAAAGCAAGGCTAGTTGTCAAAGGATATAAGCAGCAGCATGGAAGAGATTACACGGAGACGTTTGCGCGAATGGAGACAGTGCGCGCAGTTGTGGCGATTGCCGCGCAACATAAATGGACAGTGTATTAGATGGACGTAAAGTCAGCGTTCTTGAATGGAGTGCTGAAAGAGGAAGTGTATGTCGCGCAACTGCTTGATTATGAGATTGAAGGCCAAGAAGACAAAGTATATCGATTGAAGAAAGCTCTTTATGGGTTGAAGCAAGCACCACGCACATTGTACAACAGGATAGATGCTTACTTGTTGGACAATGGTTTCGAAAAATGTGACGGTGAGCCTACTCTCTACATCACAGAGAGCAAAGGTAAGATTCTCATTGTCGTCTTATATGTAGATGATTTGATTTTTACAGGCAGCGATGATTTCCTCATCGCTGATTTCAAACAAGTCATGAAGAGTGAATTTGAAATGATTGACTTGGGATTGTTAAGATATTTTTTGGGCATAGAAGTGAAGCAAACAAAAAATGGAATTTTTATCTCTCAAGCAAAGTATGTGACAGAAATTTTGGAGAGGTTTAAAATGCAGAACAACAAGTCCGCACCAACTCCAACTGTCATAGTGTTGAAGTTGAGCAAAGGAGATTGCAGCAGCAATGTCAATCCAACATTATACAAAAGCATGATAGGCAGCCTGATGTATTTGACTGCCACTATGCCAGATATAATGCATGCAGTGAGTTTGGTGTCAAGGTTCATGGAGATACCCAAAGAAACACATTGGAAAGCAGCGAAAAGGATTCTAAGGTATATTAATGGGACAAAACAGTATGGCGTTTTGTACACAACAACAAGTGATTTTAGGCTCGTTGGTTACATTGACAGTGATTGGGTAGGCAATGTCGATGACAGAAAGAGCACATCAGGATATGTTTTTCATTTGGGTTTCGGAGCCATTTCATGGGCCTCCAAGAAGCAGCCAATAGTGTCACTATCAACCGCAGAAGCTGAATATGTCGCAACAACAGCAGTAGCATGTCGGGAAGTTTGGTTGAGAAGGATGTTGAGGGATCTTCGTCATGACCAAGAGGGCGCTACAACTATTTTCTGCGACAACACCTCAGCGATTGCATTGTCAAAGAATTTTGTCTTCCACAAGAGGACCAAGCATATGATGCTAAATATAATTTTATTAGAGAGTTGATTAACAATGATGAAATTGTGTTGCAGCACTGTAGGTCACAGGAACAATTTCCTGACATCTTCACAAAGCCATTGGCATGTGAAAGTTTTGTTTATCTCAAAAACTATTTGGGAATTTTCAATGGCGACAATTGTGATTAAGGGGGAGTGTTGGAAATAATAATCCCAACCACCGCAATAAACAGCCTGACAGAAGCCATAGTTGTCAAACGTATTTTGCAGGTTGCGTCTCTGTTTGAAGATAGAAGGACTGAAGCCAGACGCGAACCATTTAGAAACTCAACAAAGGCATTTAAAGAAGTTAATGTACTTTGGTAAACAGATATGGGCAAGAATTCATTCAGCGACCATTGCCCACACTCCAGAAATGCCTGCGCGATTCTGAACACACTCAACAACAACATCACATTAATTATTTTGCTTTGTCATGAATTAAATATAAAATTGTATGTTGAGTTAAATATGAATATAAAATTCATTTTGACTATGCAGAGAGGTTAGAGAGTAAGAGGGAAAAAGAAAAGAGCTCAAGTCTCTATGGAGAAAATGGTGGAGCAAATTTTGGTGGGCGCGTGAAAACAACAGTTACTCTATTTTACGGTGTGTTATTCTGTGTATGTTTAAATCACTGTAAAACTTTTATTTTACTTGGGTGAATGAGCGGCAGTCTCATGTAAATGTATTTCATGTTTTAGAAGTCAATACTAAGTTTTTATTGTGTTGCTCCAAAACCTGCTTCCTCATGTTGTCGTGAGTAAATATTATTCATAAGTCTCTGAAATAGCTACGCGGTGCATGAAATCCAACTCTAGGAAATAGCTTCGTGGTGCGCGAAGGTAGTTGTGTGAAATAGCTTCACGGTGTGCGAAGGTAGCTGTGTGAAATAGCTTCGCAGTGCGCAAAGGTAGCTGTGTGAAATAGCTTCGCAGTGCGCGAAGGTAGCTTCACGAAATTAGCTTCGCGGTGTGCGAACCTAGTTTCGCGAAAGTCATAATTCTCTGCCCCTTCGCGAAAATTAAATTTCCTGAATATATTTCTAGCATCAACCATGCATGACTTAAAAAAAAATCAAAACCACTGAGTACACCACAATCATCCCCATTTTTTAGGATCATGAGAACATCCTTACAAGTGTGCAACTGCAAAATGAAATAGTGTGCAATAACAGGATCATCCCACTCTTTGTGCCACACATTGTGCAGAAGGTAGTTTTCCCTCACTTTTAATACATGATAATGAATATACCTCTCAATAAAGGGGTTGGTCCTTCACTCCAATAACTTTCAAAATAGCATTTGAATGAACTTCAAGGAATTTATTTGTAACCTTGGTGAAACCAAATAATATAAGCTCTCAGAGAAGAGAACAATAATCTACCAGCAAGCCTAGAGCCTCATCTTTCAAGTTCCAACACCAAGATACATCTAAACTTGACAAAGTGTCATGGGTATTGCACACAAGGGCTTTGATACCAATTTTCAGTAGGGGTTTATGCTTTAGAGTTTGCAAATTAGTTTCCAGATGTCATCACAGACAAGAACCAACTGCAAAGGTTCTTATGTTGCCTCAACTATGTCAGCAACTTTTACCAAGACTGTGCCAGTGACAGAAGGATATTAAACAAAAGATTGAAGAAGAATCCTCCTGAATGGACAGAAGTCCATACAAAAGCAGTTCAGAACATCAAGGCCGAGGTAAAATATTTGCCTATTTTGTATGTCTCTGATGATCTTGCATACAAAATTGTTGAATCAGACGCAAGTAATGTTGGATGGGGTGGAGTCTTAAAGCAAAAAGTTTGAAAAGAAGAACAAGTTGTTCAATTTGCATCAAGAGTATGGAATCTAGCTGAATTAAATTACTCCACAATAGAGAAATAGGTCAAGGCAGCATGGAACTGCATCAGTAAGTTTGAAGTTTATCTTATTAATAAATCTTTTCTTCTGAGAACTGATGCATCTGCTCTGCAAAAGGTGTTAACAAAAGACATCAAAAAAGCTGGAAAAGCCAAGTTTGACAGAGGGCAAGCTCTTTTTGCAAACTTTGATTTTCAGGTAGAACATATTAAAGGCAAAGACAATAATCTTCCTAATTTTCTAGGCAGAGAATATATTGAAACGAAAAATCATGTCATGATGATCATCACTGAGTGGGACCAGCACCAGAAAAAAGAAGTCTTAAGGACTATCCCAGATGACCAAGACTGGGAAAGATATAAGAGAAACTGGAAACCCACGTGGCAACTTAGAAACACAAAGGTGTTAGATGCCAACCTACAGCCTCATACGGATATCCAACATTTTGTCCCAGAAAGAAAAGTGTACCCTAAAGGAGGCAAGTGGATTCATGATATGGTATACGACAAAGCAAGGAGAGATGCTGATATTGCACAACGAGCTTTAGAACAAAATTTTCATGACATTGCCACTATCTGGTACCATGGTGGACCCAGCACAGGAATACATGAGAGGTATGTCTGCATCTACAGGACAAAAGACCTCTGGAATGAGCCAGGACATGTCAGGACTCAACCTGCGGCTAGGTGGCCGAGAAATGATCCCAAGATCATTTTTCCAGATACAGTGTACAATTTTGCATACTACAAACAACTCTGGTGGGACTTCCTCAATGTTGACGATAAGGTAGGAACCCACTACACCAAATTAAAATTTGGTACCACTAGTCATTATCAAGGATATCAGCAATGTAAATGGTTCAGAGATTGGTGGACTAATTATGGTGTAAGCAGGACC
>APFE030828659.1:1106-22455 GCA_000404065.3 Pinus taeda
AGCTCCTTAAAAAATGAAAGTGAACCTTTCATTCCAAGATCTCGAAAGTGAACCTTCATTCCATCCACTTTATTGAATGCAATGAACCTTGGGGGCCATGTACCTCGTTTTGTGTCATTATGCTGGGGGCATGCAAATTTATAACAAGCATAGTTTTTCATTTCAATCTTGCGTAAACATGAAACTGAATCCAAGCGGAGTTCTCCATGGTTCAAGCTTGTGTAAAAATGAACCCATACTTGAGTCACCTTTAAGCTCTTTTCTAACTCGGAAAATATGAAAAGATTGCCGAGTATTTTTTCCCTTTTTGACTCGTTAAAGAGAATAAAAATGGAGGTCTGCTTTCAGATATTTTCTGACCATTTAAAGATGAAAAGATTGACGAGTTATTCCTCTCGACTCGTTAAATATAAATGAGAGGCGGTTGTCTTTAAACCCTTTTCCGACCGTGTAAAAAACGAAAAGATTGTCGGGCCTTTATCGTTTCAGGTTCATTAATGGTCATGAAGTGACGTGGTTTCGATCCCTTTTTTACTTTTTCGGATCAGAATCACTACTTATGAAAAGTACTCCCTGGTCTTAATGATCAGGCGGTTCTTTCGAGCATTGTTTTATACTTTTTTTGGGCTCGAGAGACACAAGATTATGAAAAAGCACACCCCTGGAGTTTACTTTTCTGCTGTCTTTTCAAACTCTCTAAACATGAAAAGATGTCGATTTCTTCCTTTGTTAGACTCGTTAAAACTTAATGACATCGGATTCCATCGAAATGACACCTCTCAAGCATATGCTATCCCTGTCAAGCTTGTCATCCAAAAATAATCGGGGTACTCGCCGGAAATGGTGGGGAATAAAGGAACCACAATTATCGTTGTGTCAACAGTATGTCACTCTTGAACATGGCACTTGTCTGCATTCATGTCTGGGTGGGGACATCTCATCTTGTTTTACACTTACCTCTGTAGGTTTGGGTTATCCTATTTGACCACTCATCTACTCATCGTCTTGTCACCATGACCCCTGATCATTTGATGTCTAATACTACCAAGTCCATTGTCATGCCACCGATATGTTCAAGAGAAGTTGACCTCTGTAGAATACTTAACGTCCCTCTGATACCTCACACAAAACATTTTATCCTTCTCTGTCTCGTGTCGATGATGTGGGAAACATTATGGCCCACCTTCGATCAAGGTCACTTCCTGTCGACTTCAGATCATTATCCAGGAAGAGTGACTTAGAGACTCCCTTCAGGTACCTTGGAGCCTGCATGCCTCAATGGTAGGTTCTTCATGTTCAACGCAAGGTTTTCACCATTGGCCTCCGATCAGATGATTCTACGGGTGTTCGACACTGGCTCATTGATTCGCACGCCGTGGATTGTACCTATAGTACCTGGAGGACCATTTTCATTATTGGTGGTACCTCTCGCGTCTGTTAACAATTTTCATCATTGACTGGTAATCAGATGATGTTCCTGCATGTTTGAATTCGACTCCCATATTCGCATGCTTGAACTTGTACTTTGTTTGGGTCGAGATGGAGCGCAAGACCCTGGATTTTGTCTGTTGCGATCAAAGTTGCATTTTGTGGATTATTATCATCACTACATGACTCATTCACTGGATGGCTGTGATCATGCCTAAGTCTATTTATCGATCCTCGTTGAATAGCTGCGTCTATACCTTAGATCCAGATTTTTATGTACTTTGCTATGGATGGCTGCGCCCACACCACATACATCATGTACTCGAGATATCAGTTGTACTTCATGCAGGTTCTCCAGTGGCCGTGTTTTCAGTCGACCATGTTCTTGTAAAGCATTTCACCCCTCTCTCTCTCAGGCTTCATGCTTTAGGGGGCATCTGTTACACAGTATTTTCTCACCGTCCCTGTTACCCCTTCTCCCGCACATTGGAGGACCTATTCCAGGACCTCTGAGAAGTGACATAACTTGAAAACACCTGCATTGTATCCCCTTGAGTATGTACTTCATATGCCTTGAAGACACCTTCTGCAAAATACCCATAAATATAACCCTTTTTCCATTGGCGTTGTTCCACAGTGTATCACTCGTGCCAATGGGGGAAATCCTCCAAAGAGGGTACACCAGCTAGTGCTCTGTATCAGAGTCGTACTAGCACCAACCCAGTTGGGTAAAGTTTCTAACAAACCAACTTGCGAAGGTTCTTCCTAACCTATTCATGAACTGATTCCAGTTTGAGTTAGTTCATTTGGGCTTCGAATCTCCATAGAAGGGAAGTAGTTCTCCACCTCTCATGGAAGCTTCCTAATGATAAGGACAATCCCATGAATCTTGTGGATGATCCTATCTCCTTCTCCTCTCTCTATATAAGCTTGTCCTTTTGCCTTTGACAAGCTAGTTAGTAATTCTACTCTTCAAGCTCCAAATTCTAAGTCCCAAAGTCTGAGAATTGCTAAGCTCATGCTACAAGAGGCCTTCTTCATCCCTATAAGGCTATATCTTTAATGAGGAGATTCTTGTCCAAGTAATCAAGGAGAGAGAGGCTTGTTCCCCATTCCCAACAAGCTTTGCAAGGCATGTGTTGCTGATCACCCAGCCAAAGGAGGATTTGACGTCAGAACTTGGTTGTATTCTTCTTTGTTTATTAATAATAATAGATGACTATCATTATGGTTCCACTCTTATTGTCTTTATGATGATGTTTGAGTTATATCCTTTCTAACTGATATATAGTTGCATCTCTTGGATTTTATGCTTGTATTTGTGTCATTCTGTTCACAAGGATCATGGGGATTGTGACTAGCTGGAGCGAAAGAACAGGAGCGATGACTCTTCTAAAACTACTAGCATTGGATTCGAGGTAGGCCCTCATCATCGGTCTTTAATTTGCAATTAGGAATCTGCGTGTTAGCATTGTTTGATTGTTGCTAGACCCCATTTAGGCTAGTGGGATCGCCTCTGTCCACAGAGGGGATTTACCTACACTACAAAGAGAGAGCCCTCTCTGGATGTAGATTGGCTAGAATCTGTGTTCAAAATATTGGTCTATGGTTACCTCAGCCGTATTCCCCTTCTGGGGAACAACCTGAGTGATAACATCATTGTCGACTCCACTGGGGATTCTGAATGATTGTTTGTTACTACTGTCTAGTTTCTAAAAACTACATATGGAGTTTGAAGTTAGCCAGGTAGCCTTTAAATAGTTGTCTCAAAGATTTGATCAGTTTCCTTGTTTCAAACATACCTGAAGGAAGGCCCAATGCCTTCTATATTTCAAAAGCTCCCTTCAAAATATTGTCAAAACTTGTATCCTTCAAATATTTCTTGAAAATACCAAAAAATATACTTTTAGAAGCTGGCTCCAAAGAAGAAAAATCGTTACACTAGGTCAAACCCAGACCCAAATCCCCCACTTATTTTTGACAATCCCAATTTGATTTCTAAGAGCCTTAGAAAACCTGAAAATCAAGAGAGTTTTGCTGATTCAAATCCTGAAACACTTCAGCAAAAACCTATCCAAACTCAACTTACTGCTGGAAATTCACAAGCCCTTTCTCCTATCACTGTAGCTTCTCCTAGTTCCCCATTACCCCTCCAAATCATTTCTTCTACTCCCCCATCTACAACCCATATTTCAAATATAATCCCTGTTCTTCTAGCTATAACATTTATCCCTGTAAATATGGCAAACCGATATGCTCCCTTGCAATTACCTGCATATCCAGGGGCTATGCCTCAGGATTACCAAAGAAAAATCACCTATTTTGATGGTGCTGGTACCTACATAGCACAAAAACATACAAATAAAATGACAGACTATTTTGAAAATTATGAGATTGATGATGATGACGTTAGAATGAAAATTTTTGTCTAGAGCCTAACTGGTGATGTTAGGACTTGGTTTAGGGCCCTCCCTGCGAATACAATTTCTGATCCAAAAGCCCTTTATCAAACTTTCCGAAACAGATGGGAAAAGAAGAAGGATCCCCTACACATATTATGAGAATATGAGAACCTGAAAAGAGGACCACAAGAAAGTGTCCAAGATTACTGTGCCAGATTTAATAATGTTTATAATGCTATTCCTCAGAATCTTAGACCTCTACTAGGCTTGGCCTTGATCAAATTCCCTGATGGATTTGACTCGGACATGGCCTACCAGCTCAGGGAAAGAGCTCCTCCAAGCTTAGAAGACATGTAAAGCATAACTGTCAGTGTAGAGGCTAATCTAATTTCTAAATGAAACCGGGCTAGATCTGAGAGAAGAACAACTTTTAAGGAAGAGCCTTCTGCGTTTGAACAAAAATTAGATGTGATTATTAAAGGTATGGATAGACTTGGGGATAGAGTTGAAACTATTGAGATGAAATCATCATGGGATGGCCAACCAAGTAATGGTGGGAGGAGTCCAAACTTTAGGAAAAACCAGAATTCTAACACTGGGAAAGTTGGTCCTGACCAAAACATCAGACCACCATTTCAAGAAAACGATGCTGAAGATTCAACATCTAGTGAACCAATGGAAGATACTAAAATCAATTTGATGGGTCTCAATAGTGGACAACAAATTTTTCTAACTCAAGAAGATCAAGAGGCTCATACTCTTGGTCAGTTTCAAATGCAATTAGGGGAATCCTTTGATTTCAAGGAAGGGTATGACACAACTGTATATTTAGTCCACAAACAGTATAACTTGAGAAGTAGGAGAATATATATCCCTGATGATCCCAAGCAGAAAGCAATCAAACAACCTACTAAAACCAAACTCAAGGATTCTCATATACAAACTACTCCTGAACCAATTTCAAATTCAAATACTCTAATCATTGAAGATGTTTTAACCAAACAAAAATCAGACCAGCAACCTCCACCTATTTTTCCTGTTGAAGAAATCATAGAGGAACCTTTAGAAAATGGTGTAAAAGTGATTTCAGCTCATAATAATATTCCAGTGAAAGAATCAGTCACATAAAATTCAGCTGAAAAGGATAACCTTGCTGCCCGAAATGTTAAAACGCAAACAAAAAAACCTTTCAATTTGGAGACCGAAATAAGCAAGTTAAAAATAGCCATTCCACTGTCTGAATTGGCTAGGCATGAAGTTTTTAGGGAACAAATCAGTAGATCACTACAAATTCCAGAAAATAGAGATGCAGTGAATATCATTGATGACCAACCAGAACTTATATTTGGTCCCGAAGTAAATGGAAAGTCGGTAGATGGAGGAGTTCCTCCTTTCTATGTCAGCTTAAATATTCATGATAAGATACTTCACAATGCGATGTTTGATTCTGGCGCCTCCCATAATTTGATGCCTAAATCAGTGATGGAAAAATTGGAACTAGACATAACTCGACCGTACAAGGACCTATTCTCATTTGATTCTAGTCAAGTTAGATGCCTAGGATTGATTAAATATCTGTGTGTATCATTGGTACAATACCCTGCCAAGACTATTCTAATGGATGTAGTAGTGGTTGATATCCCACCCAAATATGGAATGTTATTATCTAGATCTTGGGGTGCCAAGCTTCAGGGCTCTTTATAGCTTGACATGTCCTATGCCACTATATCTATATTTGGTCAACCTAAGAGGCTATACCGAGAAACTTTGATGAAGTATGTGGTTAGTAGCCAAGAAAAACCCCAAAACTTTCCCATTTATTCCATGCATTCAAACATGGATTCTTTCATCTTGTACAACACTGAGATTCATACCCCAACTGATGTCAAAATTTTGGCTTTAAGCCAGAATGAATTCCTAGATGAAAAATCCACAGTTCAGATTCAAGAAGTCTCTGAGAACAATCAGGTGGCAGTTACACAAGAAAGACCAAAAGAAAATGAAGATCTAAATTTTTCTGCTAAACAAATCTTGAAAATTCCTGACAATAGCTCTAAACAAGAAATCCTATGGTATTTGGAATTTGATGGATCTGTCAATAAGCTGGGAGTAGGGGCGGGCATTTGGATACACAATATGCAAAATGATCATGTTGAAGGACATGCATATAGGTTAAATTTTAGGTGCACCAACAACATGGCCAAATATGAAGTCCTTCTGCTTGGGCTCAATGTGATCAAAAGCCTAGGGGTGGATAGGATATCAGTTTTAGGAGATTCTGATTTGATAATTCAACAAATGAAAGGAAACTTTATCACAAATGACATTAGATTAAGATCATATAGAGGTGCAACAATTGAAATTCTCAACACCTTTTTAGAATCCCAACTAACCAAAATTCCAAGGAATCAAAATTTGCATGCTCACAGTCTAGCAACCTTTGCCAGTACTTGTAAATTTCCATTTAAGCCTAATCACCGATTCTCAGCTGAGATTAAACATAGGCCAGCTGTACCTGATAATGTCAAAAATTGGCAAGTATTTGACAGTGACATTCAAATCAATAATTTCCTGACCCTCAAAGAAGACTTCTCCAAAAAAAAAAATAGATACAAGCACCATAAGTGAAAATGATCAAACAGATACAATTGAAACACATATTTCTGCTGAAACAGCAAACCAAATGCTACATCCAACAAAGTTTGCCAAAGCAGATTTACAGGAACTTGAAGAAATAGAATGTAATGATGCTATTGGAGCAGAATGTGAAGTGATTGATTTGAAGGATAATTTTTTACCTACAGGCCTGACTCCTCTAGAGGACATTTTTGACTCAAATGACATTTCTAGGAAACCTAAAATGCATCCATTAAATGCAAAAATTGAGGACTGTAATATAGGAACTGCAGAAATCCCAAAATCATAAAATTATCCAAAAATTTGCCTCCTGACCAAAGGCTGAAATATGTTGAGCTGTTTAAAGAATTTCAGGATGTTTTTGCATGGAGCTACGAGGACCTAAAGTCTTATGACACTTCTGTCATTCAACACACCATACCTCTCAAAGAAAATAAAAAACCTTTCAAGCAGAAACTTAGGAGGGTCAACCCTGTGCTTCTCCCTTTAATTGAGAAAGAAGTCAAAAGGATGTATGAGGCTGGAATTATTGCACCCATTAGATTCTCAGAATGGGTTTCAAATTTGGTGCCCACTAGAAAGAAAACAGGAGAGATTAGACTGTGTGTTGATTTGAGAAATTTGAACAAAGTCTCTTTAAAGGATAATTACCCCTTACCCAAAATGGATCACATTCTACAAAGGGTAGAGGGTGCTTCAAGGATCTCACTGTTGGATGGATTCTCAGGCTTCAATCAGATCCTAATGCACCCGGATGATCAAGATAAAAATGCTTTTACAACCCCTTAGGGAACCTTCAAATATGTGAAAATGCCATTTGGACTCAAGAATGCAGGAGCAACTTTTCAAAGAGCCGTGGATATAGCTTTTGTTAAAGAAATCCATGATTTTTTAGTCATTTACCTAGATGACCTTACAACATTCTCCAAGTTAGATCAAGAACACCTAGATCACCTCAGACAGGTATTTTTAATTTGCAGAAAATATGGTATATCATTGAATCCAAAAAGATCATTGTTTGGCATAGAATAAGCAAAATTATTGGGCCATATCATCTCCAAAGAAGGCATTAGAATTGATCCGGACAGAATACAAGCTATTCTACAAGTTCCTCACCCTAGAAATATCAAAGAACTACAAGCTTTTTTTGGGGAAGATCAATTTTCTAAGAAGATTCATACCAAATCTGGCCGAGCTGATAAGATTGCTGAACAACATGCTGAAAAAAGATTCCAAGGTTAAGTGGACAATAGAAGCTAAACAAGCCTTTGAAGAAATAAAAAAAGCTTTGACTGAAACACTAGTCCTTACAAGCCCGAATTTTGATAAAGACTTTATCATATTCTCATTTGCATCTGAACATACAATTGCTGTTGTTTTGCGTCAAAAACATGACCAGGGATGTGAAAAACCCATAACCTTTTTTAGCAAGGCACTTAGAGATGCTCCACTCAAATATCAAATCATGGAGAAATAAGCATATGCACTTGTAAAGGCCATTAAGGACTTTAGAGTTTACATCTTATACTCTCATGTGATTGCTTATGTGCCCAATAGTGTTGTTAAAGACATCCTAACCCAAGATGGAATTGAAGGCAAAAGGGGCAAATGGATAGCTACCATAATAGAATATGACATTGAAATCAAACCGACCAAGCTGATAAAAGGACAAGGATTAGCCAAACTTATGACTGAAACCAACTTTCAAGCCATTGACATAAATCAACTAGATAATGAGTAGGAGATGGCGACTCCATAGATCAATCAAGCCTTTTTACAATCACCCTGGTATGCTGACATATGTTTTGTATTACTAAACTTGCAAGGTCCTCCAGGATTATCCATAACTAAGAAAATATTTCTGAAAATGAAGGCTTCAAAGTTTTGTATTGTAGATGATACTTTATTTTGGAAAAATCATGAAGGAATTTTACTAAATTGCTTAACTAAGGACGAAATTGACAAAGTGTTGAAAGAATTTCATGCAGGGGATTGTGGTGGACATTTATATTGGAAATCAACTGCTGATAAAATCCTAAGGGCTGGATTTTATTGGCCCACCCTATTTGATGATGTAAAGAAATATGTAACTTCTTGCCACAAATGCCAAATCTTTGAAGGCAAGAAGAAGTTGCTGCCTCTACCCCTCAAGCCCATTTCCATTGAAAGACCATTTCAACAATGGGGTTTAGACTTCATTGGGGAAATCCACCCTTTGTCCTCTGGCCAACACAAATGGATCCTTACTACCACTGACTACTTGACCAAATGGATAGAGGCTATCCCTTGTAGGCAAGCCAATGACCCAGTAATCATGCAATTTTTAGAGACCAACATCTTGTCTAGGTTTGGCTATCCTGAAAAGATTATAACAAACAATGCTGCTGCTTTTAAATCCAAGAGAATGACCACTTTTTGCCATAAATACCACATTACTTTAGGCCATTCCACAACCTATTACCCTCAAGGCAATGGTTTAGCTGAATCCTCCAATAAAATCCTGATCAACATCATTAAGAAAGTCTTGGAGGAGAATAAGAAAAACTGTCATAAAAAGCTTGGAAATGCACTATGGGCAAACAGAATGACTACTAAGAGATCCATTGGCACAAGTCCTTATGAGCTGGTTTATGGTATGGAGGCAGTGTTCCCTTCTTATTTGAGAATCCCAGTGATAAATTTGCTGCAAGAAATACAGGTAGAACCTAATGATATTCAGAGAAGGATTAATCAAACAATTCATTTGCAGCAAACTAGAGAGGAGGTCTATCAAAGAGCTCCGGTTTTACAAGAAAATCTTAAAAAGATCTTTGATAAAAAGGACCAAAGCAGAGGATTTCTACATTGGAGACAAAGTTTTGAAGTGGGATTCCAGAAGAGAAGATAGAGGAAAACATGGAAAATTTGATTTCCTGTGGAAGGGACCTTATATTATTTAGGTAGCACAAGGAAACAACACCTACTTTTTGAAAAGCCTGGATAATACAGAGGCAAATGATGGGCCATTAAATGGCCGAATGCTAAAGCACTATTTTGATCCATTTTTTTGAAAATATCAGCACTTTAATTTGTACATAAGAGTGTTTACTTTATGTAATCTATTACAACAATAAGATAGAAAGGAATATGTAGCAAATTTTGAAGAAAAGTCAAAGAATTGGCCTGCCTTTTTGTGTCACGTTTTAGTCCATCAGGAATTAAAAAAAGGACACTTGGGAACTGTAAATATGAGAACAAAAAGTATCCAAAACATAAATGCAAATAGCTTAATAAGATCATTAGGAGATGGGCATATTCTACAAGGTACTGTGTACAGTTTGGTTATAGCAAAGGAAAATTTCAGAATGCAGCAGGTTGTGTACATAGGGCTATCTGACCTATTGTTCTTGACTTTTCACTAGGAAAAGCCATCCCCAAGTGGAGCCACTGTTAGGTTCCTATACCAATAGGTTTCATTTTTCATGATTGACTGGAGAAGTGCCAAATATGTTCATCCTTTCCATGCTGCAAAGGTTCCATATTTTGAAGAATTTCACTATGTACAGTTGCTTGACTCTTATCATGGTTCATGAATGGCCAAATAGCTTAATCTTGGCCAGCTTCATACTTCAATTTACTTGTCTTAGAATAGAGAATAAAGGTATGTCCAAACAGTTCAAGCTTGGCAGATGAGTAGATAGGTAGAGAATCAAAGGAGCCCAACTGTTTAATTTGGGCCCTTGGAAGAGATAAGGGTAGATTTAGATAGGATGGTAGCTAAAAGAAAAGAAGAGAATTAGGTTTTTCTAGTTCAAATGCACCCAAGGAAAATGAAGAAAAAAAGTTAGGTATACTAGGATGGGTAAGTAGTTTTGATATGGCCGAAGCAGTTGCTTGAGTGATCTCGTTTCTCAAAGATAATTCATCTCTTATGAATATCATAAATATCATGGCAAGGTGTGGTGACAAATCAGATGTTGCATGTCTAACTCCCCCTCTTTCTTCTCCCATCAACCACTCACTAACCTCCCTCCAATGACACTAAGATTTGCTCAGTACTCCTACTTTACTTAATGTCATGAAAAAAGACTAAGTGAAAACTTTGTTTTTACTTAGGAAGAGAAGCCACATTTCTTGTGTAAAATATTGATTTTCTCCTAAGCCTAAACTATGCAACTCTGCTACTAAAAACCCTCTCATTTCCCTAAGCCTAAGTTCCTAACTCTACTACTTAGTGCTTCCCCCCTAAACACATATTAACATACTAATCCTATTATATTAAATCCCTAACAAAACCCCTTTCCCGTATTATGTAAATACATAAAAAATACCTAAAAATCTAAATATCCTGACCATTATTGGTTCACTTGGAACCTTATAATAACCCCTCCGCATACACAAACCCTGGAATTTGTTTAACACTTGGTTAAACAAATAACCGTGCCCACAAAAGCCAATGACCAAAGGTTATAACCCAAAAACATTGCAAAACATTGAATATTATATGGGTCTCCTGTGCCATATATCTCCGCCGACTCCGCATCCCGCCAACCGTTCGATCATCGCACGCAAATCTGACGATTCTCGGCGATATCGGAACCCCTCCGATCACCAAACAATAACATCCGGGGGATGGGCGGTATTGCCATCGTACAGAAGACAGGTGGTAGGCACCCGGTGTGATCAGCGCCCCCCCTCCAATACCACCATGGCCCAAAGGCAGTGCGGGGAATACCACTTACCGCCCTGCTGCCTCCCTACTGGCATCACCCTTACGTCATCAGCTGACATTGCACCCATGTCAGCGCCATGTCATCTGCTTACATCACCACCTCACCTCTGTGTCACCCACCACGTCATCTGACATGTCATCTTCCATACCCCACTACACGACAAAAATTACGTCATGCTTACGTCATCCGACAGAAACGCGCCAAAGCCCACCAAGTCAATTTTTTTGTTAAAAAGAGGTAAAAGCGTCATTTTCACTCATTTTTGTTTGTCTCCTCTGCGCAACTTGTGCATGCCTCTTTACGTCCAAGAGTAGTCATTCAACCACACAGTCCGCCACCCACTAAATTTACTCCACAGCTCGGCCCCTCATCTTGGTTCGCCACCTGCAAATTGCACATTTCACCATTAAAACAGGTATTTACATCATTTTTTCTCCCAAACCCTGTTTTTTTAGTTTTTCTGCAAAAATAGCCTGAAGAACGCAAATTTGAACAAAAATCTACTATACTTCCTCCAAACAGCTCATCTAGACCACTGATTGTTGCACATTTTACCAAGAAAGTCTTGCAAGTTCCGTCTCCCTTTGCAAATTTCTCCTACTGAGCTAAACTCGAGTTCACTTTAAATTTGCATTTGCTAAATGAAAAAGCCATGAACTGTTTTTGTCCATTTTTTACTGGAAAAACACTGCAAAGTTTCGTTTCCCATTGCAAATTTTACCCAGCAAGTTATTTACGACTCATTTCAGTCTGCAAATCTCTGAGAAAGGCCCCGGAGCGATTGTTTTATTTTCTATTGTTACATAGACCCAAAATTCCAATTTCAAAATCACAAAATTAAGCCATGGAAGCTCCAGTAGCCCTCAATATAGCCCCTCTTAATGCTCCACATAAGGAATTGGAGTGGCTGCGCTTAGCTGATAGGGATTTTCAAATCCAGGACTTAGTTGGTGACAGAAACCATCTCCAAGCATTCTATGAACTCAGGAACAGTTACCTAAGAAAAAATGATTTTTATGGGATATGGGAATCAAATCTACCCATGTACTACCTCCCCTCTATCAATGTTTTCCCTGAGATAATTCACCTCTGCTGTGAAAACTATGAACCAACCCAAAGGGTAGTCAAAACTCCATCTGGAACTACCCTCTTTCATATAACCCCTGACTCCATAAATCAAATGCTAAACTTCAAACCAACTCAGCTTTTGTTTCCTCTTACTGTGAAATTCTTGCTTGATGAAGGTCCCAAACTCCCCAGCTCAGAGATAGCTCGAATTTCCCAAGTATTTATGAAACCAAATTGTTAGCCTACATAGCCACCTCCTTTTCACTATGCATGGTTCAATGAAGTGGGTAAATTACTTGTTGATATGATATCTTATATTCTGGGGTTCAAGGCAAGTGAATATATTGATGAAACTATACTAGTCTTATTATCCATATTAACTCCAGGGCAGCCCCTTGTTGTCAAATACAACCATGCTAAATTCATTGCCACCAAGATCCATGACCAACTCTTGAATCTAGATAGGGAGGAAGTCTTCAAGTACTCATCCTACATCTATCATCTGTTCCTGTATTATCAGCCAGACAGTTTCCAATTTCCCATCAGAAATTTGGATTCTAAAGGAGAAAAGAGGTCTGTGATTTTTTGGACCTCAGTCTTTCATGAAGTGCACAACTCTCCTTACTCTTACTGTGAGTTTATTGACATGTTTGTCTATCCAGCCTCTTCTTTGCTGATGAGGGCTCCTCCTCCTCGATTATCTTATGATATGCAGAAAATATTACAGCTCTCCAAAAGCTAGAAAATAGGTGACTGGTACTTATACCAGAATCACACTGAGTTCAGGATATATGGCTGTGAGCTATGCCCCTACAAGCTACCAAAATATGTGCCAATGAGACTGTTTGCCTTGGAATATTTCAAGCAATTTATCAATTCAGATTTGACTCATTTCCATAGCACCAAGAAAAAGGCTTAGTTGAAATTGAAAGATCAGTTAGGCCCCTATGTCATGAACAAAAAAGAAGGATGGCAAGATGCTGACAAGATATTTGGTGAAAAATTCATATTAAAAAGAAGCTTTTGGTGGGTACCCTATGACCCAAATGGCTTTATCAAGGCAAGAAAAATAAAATATAGGTTGTCAGCCTATGAACATTGCAAGATTCCTGAAATAGAACAATTTTCCAACCAAGATGAGTGGATAGAAGGCACACTAATTGAACATCTCACTGAGGAAGAGAAAATGGAACAAACTATGAAAAATCTTGAAAAGACTCTTGACCTGGATTCTTTTGGGCAAGTGTCATTCAAAGTGCCATAGCAAACTAGAGAAGGCACATCAACTGCTGACTTCACAGTAACCGGCCCAAGAAAGCACTACACCAACTGCTAGAATATCAAAGGGTAAAGAGGTGATGGATAGAGAGCAACAAAAAATGGCAGATAAGCTTGCCACATCAAAGGAACAGTGTTAAGGGCAAGCCCCTTCATTGCAGACAAAGGCACCAGAGGTACCAGCATTATAGATTCCTGTCAATGAGGAAAGAAGCAAGAAAAGGGACAGAGAAGAGGCCACACCTGTAAGTGGATCAGCGGAGCAGGTAGAGGCCAAAAGGCAAAGGGTAGATCCTCTACCTGAAGAGGAAATTGTTGAATAAATCACAGAGAGTCCAAGAGAGGAGAGGGAAACCAGCCAACAGACATCCACCAACTCTCATAGACAGGAAATGGAGAGGTAGCATAGTATGGAAGTTTCCTCCTCAAGGCCGCAAAGTAAGCAGCGTTATGATATTAAAAGAACATTCATGGACATTAAGGCCTAGAATGAGCCATTGAGACTACAACTTTATGATCAATTTCTCAAAATGACACCCTCCAAACAACAAAGACTAATGGCAACATATGACATTAAGGAGGAAAAAATGATATTAAGTCATTTTAGACCTAAAGTTCAGCAACCATAGTCATCAGCTGACTATATAAGAACAAATCTAGAGGTCCTTGCCAAAGATATACACCCAATGGACCATATTGAGCTACACAAACAAATTGGTGAAATGGTTTACTCTACATTGGCAGATAAGGCAATGTTGGCCCACAAATTGCAAGACTCATTAAGCAATACATCTGCCCAATTGGACTTGGAAAATATATCTTCCTTAACTAAAGACAATAGAATAAAGACCTTAGAAGAGATAATTATGGAGCTGGGACATGATCCCAAAGATGCCAAGGGCATCAAAGCACTCATAAAGAAAAAGGAAGAAGATATTGCTGCACTTAGGAAGCAATTGAAGCTACCTGTTACCATGCACCCACAAACTACAGAACTTGCACAAGAAAAGGTAGAAGAAGACATGATGGATTTGTTGATGAAGATGAATCAAAGGCTAACTGAAACAGAGCAAGAACTAGAGAAAGCATTACAAGCCAAGCAGGGAGAGTCGACCTTCTAGCCACCTGAAACAACTCCAACAGTTGCCACTGCCCCTCCCACAGTTGTAGCAGAAATCCCTCCCAATGTCCTAGAATCAACAACAGGTACATCAGTCACAGATGCTTCAGGAGCAGTAGCAACAACATCCCCAGATACCGGCATGGGCATGGAAGAGATGATGAATACAATAAAGGAGTTAGAACTCCAAATGGCAAAACTAAAAGAAGCCAAAGAAAAACTGGCCAAGTTAGAGGTAAGCTATGATAAATCTAAAATAACTGTGGCAGAAAAAACAAGAGAGGTAAAGGCCTTGGAACATAAAATAAAATCCTTGGAGAAAGATCTTACTTTTCATAAACCTCTATCAGAAATCAAAACAATTTTGTGGACTAAGATTGGCCAGTCCATCAATGATCAATGGAGATCAATACAAACTATCTATGAGCAAATCGAATTGATAAAAATAGCCCAAGTAGAGATTCAAAAGGCTAGAGCATCATTGGGGATACATGCCCGAATAGGCCAATAGACTAATTCATTTTTTGAATACTCACACCAGGGAACAACTATCAGCTTTGGAGATCAGGGACAGAACAGGTACTATTTTGACAGTGAAAAAGGTGCTGACCATGAGGAATTTTATACAGAATCTGGAGAGAAAGTGCCAAGAAATGCAGATAGAAATAATTGCCTTTACAGAGAAGTTTACAGTCTTGCAGAACAAAGGTTTACCCAGTTTGTTAACTAGCAATCAGAGACTGTTTACACATGAACAATATGCTCACAGGGTGAATACATATGTTTCCAATCAGATGACAGCATCATCAAGCACTTTAGAAGACATAGCACCTCCCTCTGGACAGATCTTATATGACAAATTGGAAAATCTGTTCTATATTGAGCATGAAATAACACATATTTTGAAGTCCAGCCCAATTTCTATAGGTATATTGAAGCTGATGAAATATTGATAAAGCTACAGAGGCACTAGTTGCCAACAGACCAATGGTGGTAGAGCATGTTGGAGGTTTTACCAAGGTAGTTCCAATTTTCCTTTATCATCTGCATTTTAATCAAATGTCAAAACACGTGCCACATATCAAAATGAAGAAAAAAGAAAAAAGAGGAAATCAGGCTGGGGCTGTAGCTCACTAAAGCAGGACCACACACAGATGAAAGAGCCGAGACAAGAACTCAGCAAAGCCAATAAAATAAAGACTATCGGCCAACTCACTGGGTGTAAAAGTAAAACGTATCTGATCAATTAAAGTGGCCAGCACAACAACAATTACTTCTGCATTCATTTTTCCCTGTTTCCAATGACATTTATTTCCTTTGTAAAAGTAGATGGATGAAGTTATTGCGGGATATTTTTCCATAAGATATGTTGTAACTCTTTTTCTCCCCATGAGATGTATTCGGGGTTGGTGACATCTCTTCTGGACTGCGCTGTAACTCTGAGGAATTTTAATACAAAGGCTGTTGAAGTTCACTGTTGCTGCACCATCTGAATGTGGATTTGATGTTCTGGGTCCTGCTACGGAATTCTTGTGTCTTTCTATGGATCAATAAGTTATTCTAACCTGTGTTTTGTATTTTCTGTGTTTGAAAATTTCATATGTGTTTCATAATCTTAGTAATAGAGAAAAAGAATAACCCATAATTTGTTTAAATACACTGTTTTCAATCTCTATTATTACTTATGTTTTCTTCAGAGTTCGCATAAACAAGAATTCTTAGCTGCTCCTGTTCCACTAATTTTTTCACTTTGAATATT
The DNA here is from genome assembly GCA_000404065.3 of Pinus taeda. Taxonomy (NCBI): domain Eukaryota; kingdom Viridiplantae; phylum Streptophyta; class Pinopsida; order Pinales; family Pinaceae; genus Pinus; species Pinus taeda. Next base: position 17,511 of record APFE030828659.1, read on the forward strand.
AATAAGGAATTCTTTACTTCTCCTTGGTAATACTCATGCATTTTCCCTCTGCCAACATGATGAAGGATTCTTAACTGCCCTTCAACCACTAGCTTTCATTCCATCTATTTCCAGATCATAAAATTGTTCCAAGATTGATTATCGTGCCCTGTTGTATCACCTTTTTCCAAAGAAAACACACTCAGTAGTTCATCCTCATAGACTCCATGTACCCAATGGAATAAACTATTCAGACTTGCATCCTAGTTCTGTTTAAAATCACCATCCAACAAACTTAAAACAAAACCCTGTACATCATAACTAACCTAAAATACCTCAAAACAAAGCTAAATTATAAAGAGAAAGCCCTCTCTGGATGCAGATTGGCTAGAATCTGTGTTCAAAAGATTGGTCTGTGGTTACCTCAGCCGTATTCCCCTTCTGGGGAACAACCTGAGTGATAACACTATAATTCTCCTCCTTCTTTGTTGATGTATAATCAAGCAGTCAAATGTACCATGTTGTTGTCTTTCTGCCTCTTCGTGCAATATTTTGGTTTAAGTGTTTTTCCATCAGTTTCCTTAATTCTTCAATTTCAATATACAATATAATTTCCAATTGAAGTTTTTTGTTACTAGTTTGAAACATCGATTCACCATATTTAACATTAAATTTAAAATTACATTTTATCTTGGGTTCCACATTTTTACAGCTTGAACATTTCTCTTCTTTATCTACAACTAAATCCGATTCAGGTTCCATCAACATCATTTCTAGCAATTGTAATTCTTCTTTATATTTCATTAGCATTTTATGGTCTCTTTCAGAAATCATTCCAATAGTCTTGTCTTCATCCCTATATGAAACAAAATTAACGTCTCGTCCATCATCTGCAACACATCTTGCATCCACACAACATTTTTCATATTTAAAACCAACATAATTATTATCTTCCATCGATGATTCAATCATCATATGTGGATCTTCTTAACAATTTGTGGTGAAATTTGTGGGAATTGAATCCACGTTCATATCAACAAATTTCATTGCATCATCATCATCATCCTCACTAAGTATCAATACTTATTCTGGTTCATAAATGCATACATTCATCTCGGTTTTCTGGAGTGTTTCCACTTCCCTTAACAAAACTTTCAACTTGTGCCTACGTCTCCTTGCAATCAACTGCTTGATTGACCATCTAGTTATCCTCTTCAATATCCATCCATGTTTCTAATTCTGTAGCAGCTCCATCAACACATCAAGTCATGCCTTCAACTCAACGATTTCTTTCTCAGACTCTTCATCATGTACTCTAACTGCTATGGCATCGCTGTGACGATCCATAGTCATCTTCATCTCCTTTTCCCATGTATAATCTCATTTGTACTCTGCTTTCTTTGCTACAAACAACTACAATATCCCTTCAAATTGTCTTTACAATACATTGACCAAAATTTGGGTGTCGGGATCTACCGATCATGCACCCATTACAGTCAATGACTCAAACATAAATGCACTTTTGACTTAATTTATGATTCTTTAACTCCATATTTCTAATCAACTCTTTACATTAATGGACCTTAGGTGTTAGGTACAACCAAAAATGCATCCTTTTATACAATATATTCTACTCAACTTGTTATGCTCTTAACTTACAAGACGATACCAAAATACCAAATATGCAAAGAAATATACTCAGAACATAGGACAATGAGAAATAACAAGAAGTATTTTATTATTCAGAAAGCAATGTTCACTTGCCTCTTCGAGGGGGCAACCTCCAATAGAGCAAAGCTCGATTACAAAATAAGACACGATGCTCCCCGAGGGGAGTCTCTATCCTTTATATAGGATTCATACATGCAATACCATGGGGAAATACCATGGTTCTCATTAATACCATCTATCTAATACCATGGCCCATTTGCAACTAACTATGGGCATTCATTAAATGTGGGTTAACCACTTACAATTATTAATATGGGCTTTATTGACTCTTTACTTAACTATAACTATGACTCGATCCTATTACATAAATAAGGGGGTTAGGGTGGGACCCTAACATGCCCTCCCCCATAAGAATAACCTTGTTCTCAAGGCTGAAGCTGTGGAAATTGCTGAAGAATAGTGGTTGGTTCCCACGTTGCATCTTCCGGAGAGGTGTCTTTCCACTTGACGAGGACTTCCTTGATCATGCGGCCACGAAGGTGCCCTTCTCGTGTATCAAGAACTTGTTCAGGTTGGAACCAGATTGACCCTTCTTCATCCAGTTCAGGTAGACTGGTTTGAATTATGAAATTGTTCCCAATCACTTTCTTGAAGCATGAGACATGGAAAACTAGATGGATTTTTGTTGTGGGTGGCAAAGCTATCTTGTAGGCAACTTCTCCAATGCGCTGAAGTACTTGATATGATCCGTAGAATTTTGCAGATAGTTTCAGACAACCCTTGTCTTTGAGTGATGCTTTCTTATATGGTTGCAACCTCAAAAATACTTGATCCCCTTCTTGAAATTGGCATTCTGAGCGATGTTGATCTACCTATTGCTTCATGCAATTTTGAGCTTGATAAAGATTCTCTCTAAGGTGGGCCAGCATGGTTGTGCAGTTCTGTAGGAGCTGATCCACTGCTTGTACCTTTGAACATCCCTTGATATAAGAAGTAGGGGAAGGAGGGAGTTGACAATAAACTGCTTCATATGGAGTCATTTTGGTGGTGGCATGATAGTTGGTGTTATACCACCATTCAGCTAGAGGTAACCACTGTACCGAGAGGTGTTGCTTTTCAGAAGTGAAACACCTAAGGTAGGTTTTTAGACATTTGTTGACTGCTTCAATTTGACCATCATTTTGTGGATGATAGGAAGTATTCAGTTGTAGTTGGGTACCTTGTAGCTAGAAGAGTTCCTGCCAAAAGTTATTGGTGAAGATCGGGTCATGATCAGACACAATGGAAGTGGGCATGCCATGCAATTTGAAGATCTGATCCATGAAAGATTGAGCGACCAAAGTTGGTGTAAAAGGGTGGGGTAGGGCACAAAAATGAGCATACTTAAAAAATTTGTCCACAACCACCATGATGACTGACTTGTTTCCCGACTTTGGAAGACCCGTAATGAAATCCATAGAAACCTTTGTCCAGATTGAGGCTGGGATGGGCAATGGCTGTAATGTGCCTGGGGATTTGACTTTTTTTCCTTTCTGGTGCTGACATACGTCACATTTAGCTACAAAAGTAAGAATGTCCTTTTTCATGCCTGTCCAAAAAAAATATCTTCGAGTGCAAGCATACATCTTCTGAAAGCTTGAATGTCCTGCAATGGGAAATGAGTGCAACTTCGCCAAAATGCGGCTTTTGAGGGTGGATGTTGGTGATATTACGACTCTGTCCTTGTAGCGAAGAATCTCATCCTGCCACGAGTAGCTTGCTATGGAATTTGGATCCACCTACAATTGATTAATGAGTTGGGAGAGCCAGGGATGTGAAATCCATTCCTTGCGAGCCTCTTCAATCCATTCTGGAATGGGAAGGGAAATTGCGAGCAGGGTACTTTCCTCCTCAAATTGGTGGGATAATGCATTTGCTAGAATATTTTCACGCCGTTTCTTGTAAATTATCTGATAAGCATATCCCAGCATTTTGGCGAGCCATTTATTTTTTTGTGGTGAGGATAGGTGTTGCTCCAAAAAATATCTAAGGCTTGATGGTCTGTGCGGATTTGGAAACGATGCCCTAATAAGTATGGTCGCCAGGTATCTATTGCATGTAAGATGGCCATCATCTCCTTCTCATAGGTAGATTGTCCCAGATTCTTCCCACTTAGTTGTTGGCTCATGAAGGCCAAGGGTCGACTTTTCTGCATTAAGACTACCCTTGTACCCATACCAAAGCATCACATTCTATCACAAAAGATTTGGTGAAGTCGGGTAGTGCTAAGACTGGAGTGGAACACATGGCATGTTTTAGAGCTGTTAAGGCCTGTTGTGCTTCATCATTCCAAAGGAATGAATTTTTCTTGAGGATTTGAGTGAGGGGCCTAGAAATGCGACCATAATTTCAGACAAATTTGTGATAGTAGCTTGTGAGACCCAAAAATCCTCTCAGGCTCTTCAAGGTCTTAGGTTGAGGCCACTCCTGCATTTCCTAGATCTTTTTGGGGTCCACCTTGACACCTTCACGCCCCACATTGTGGCCCAAATACTCAACTTCATCCATGCCAAAAGAACACGTGGACATCTTGAAAAATAATTTATGCTTGCGGAGTAGTTGCAAGAGCAGATCTACATGCTGAAGATGTGCAACCCAGGTGCGACTGTAAATGAGGATGTCATCAAAGAAAACTAGGACAAATTTTCTGAGATATGGTTTGAGCAGGTGATTCATAAGGCTCTGAAAAGTGGATGGGTCATTACAAAGATCGAATGGCATGGCCAGGAACTCATAATGGCCTTCATGAGTTCGGAAAGTAGTCTTTGGAATGTCTACTTCTTTCATGCGAATTTGGTGGTAGCCTGAGTGAAGGTTGAGCTTAGTAAAGAATTGAGCCCCATTTAGTTCATCCAGCAAATCATCAACAACCGGGATGGGAAATTTATCTTTGACTGTCAACTTATTAAGGGCCCTGAAGTCTGGACACATACGCCATTCCCCACCTTTCTTGAGCACCATGACCACTGACGATGAATAAGGACTAATGTTGTGATGAATGACGCCTGCTTCCAAGAGTTCCTTGATTATTTTTTCCATTTCATTCTTTTGGTCAAATGGATATCTGTATGTTGGGTTGTGTTATATTCTTTCCACATAGTTAACAGGGGGTTTGAGGGGTACCCGTAACCCCACTTTATGGGGTCCGGGGCGGCGCCCCAGAAAATTTTGGTTTTGGACCCTATGTTAGGTTGGGCGGACCCACCTATGGTTTTGTGCATGATTTTCGCACATGTTTTTTGGACGTGATGGTTTT
>APFE030828659.1:27212-38724 GCA_000404065.3 Pinus taeda
AAGGAACATAATGAAAAATCAAGTTGGTAGTCCCAGTTTTGGGATCCAGTGGGAAATCTCTGTGTATACGTGTTTTATGTGTTATGCTCTCGCATTTTTATTTTTCCTGTGATTTGGAATTCATATGCAGGTAATTTCTGTACGGGGTTAAAACCTACACTGTATGGGTGCACATTTGGTGGTTGAGCCCCTCGGACCAAAGTAATGCTATGATAATGCTTCCCTCTCGAGGGTGGAAGCTCATGAGGCTTGTCAAAGACTGGCAGATGGTTGTTTAAGATCTGTTGCATCTTGATGAGCCCTAGAAATGGGTAATTATATGGGCTCCTAATTTGACTTAATCCACCATTCTCATTATTTTATTGCATGTTTTTTATTATATTTATGCTAATAGACTGAACTGGGTTAGTCAGTATGCCAAAAAGTCTAATGTGTGCTTTATGCAGATTTTTGGTCAATTTTGAGACAAAATCAAAGGTTTAATGAGCACTTGGTAGCCAAATTCATGGAAGAACAAGGGAGAGGATTCGTAGGAAGGTGTCCTCTTCATTTATGAGCCCTTACCTCAAATTCTCCATCAAAAAATCAGAGCAGAAGGCACAGCCAAGCAAGTGAAGTAGGACTGTTGTTAACTGCAAGTTTTGGCAGCAGAGTTCCTAAAGTTTAGGAGGGTTGTTGGGGCCCTCAATTTGTATAAATAAGAAGGCTTAGGGCCTTAGTTTAGTTATTTAGATTTTAATCGAATTGTAGTTAGATTTTATTCAGTAGGTTAGTCATTTTGTTAGTCTATTTTCGCACTTTAGTGCAGCTCTGTATCATCACATTTTCAAGCTTTTTCTTATAGACATTTTTTGGGATGTAACTATTATTTTTTTATCAATAAAGATGAATCCAGCTTTGCACTAGCTCTAATATTTCTTAGGAGGCTGTAGCTCTTGGGGTTGGGCCCAACCCAAGTGCCAGTACCTCCTTTGTGGACTTTTATGTGTCTTTGCTATAGTCATAGAATAATTTCTGTTATTTAGGTTAACATCTTGCTTTGTTACTTTTGATGATTAAGATAACTTTTTCTACTTTAGGTTGATTTGACAGGTTAGCAACAAAAAATATCTTCAAAAAAGGACGTCAAGCAACCCTTCATCTCACCTCTCCCTCCTTGGGACCATGAGTTGAGACCAAGGCATCCTTGCTGCCACAAAAACATTGTTTTTGCCTCTTCATGCAATTGCTAGTGTTAGATTTTTAGATAGGAAAGTTGATACTAGTTGTACTTGCATGTTTAGAATCTATTTTTGCTTAGTTTCCATAGTTATATTGCATGATTTTTTGCCAATAAACTTCTGTTCATCATGTTTCTGGTTTTTAGGTCAAAGTAGGTCAAAATAGCTAGATCTCTGGTTTTTCTAGTCATTCTTCGATAAATTTTGAGAAATAGTGTGCAGAGCATCTATAATATCTCATTGTCTATCCTTCCTCCATCATACAACCTACTCCACCCCCTAACTCAGATTCTATCCCTTCATTTGCCACATTTTCTCACTTTGCCCTAATTTCTACATTCTTGTGCAACATTGCTTCCTCAATCCTTGAACGAATCCAATCACCTTAATCACTCCTCAAATTCATTCACAAGGTCCTAGACCCCTTCACATCCTCATCCAACCTCCATTTCCACTTTTCCACTGTTTTTCCACCATCAACCCTCCAAAATCCTCTTTTGGAACATCCCGTAGAACCCCTACAGACTTCCTATAGAAGATCATGTGAGCAGTTTTTTCGAGATCTGATCACTATGAAACTCTCTGGAAGGGTGCTAGGGACCCCTTAAGCCCTCTTCTCACCTTCCCAACCTCCTGCAATTGCCTCCCCCATTTCCTTTCGCCAATCAACCTCTGCACAATAAAAAATAGTTAAAGCACATGCATAATAATTCTACAAGATTACTCAAAAATACAAAAAGATACTCCCTTTCAGATTTCGCTTCAGAAGTAGCTTAGTCACATGCACTTTACCTTTCCAAGAGTCAATGGCATCCATTTCTGTAGCTTTCATCCCGTTTCTTTCACCAGTAGGGTTAGTCGGTAAAACCAGGGTTTGCTAGGGCTTGCATTTCCTTTCAGCTTTCCACTTCTTTCTGCAAGTAGATTAGCCTCTATTGAGTTAGCTTTTGTCCATCATAGTTAAAAGCTTCTTCCAAGAGCTCATAGAAGTTGGCTTAAGCTCCTAGCAGACTTGTGCCAGCTGATCAAGTGACAGCCTGTGGAAAGAGCTAGTACTTGTGCATATAGCATCGTCGCTTCCAAGTGTGTTACAAACTACCGGGTTGATAAAAGTAAAGAAGGGAGCCCCAAGAGTTGCAACATTATTGTTGCAATACTCAAGCTCACGACATCTCAAGATGAATATGAAGAGAATTGGGTTTGAAGGCTTGGATGGCATTAAATTGAGCTATAACTCCATGGTGGCCCTTTTTTAACAATTTTTCCATCCGATGTGAGCTTATGATAGAGGGACCTCCCGCCTGGACTCCGCGGAGGGTATGTGTGTGGTTGTTCTGCTTAAAGCTCATATATAACTCCTAGAAATCCAATGTGATTGGGCCAAGTGTGCGAATCCATTCAGCACCAAGGACAATGTCGCACCCTCCCATGTGTATGCCAAACACGTGGGTCTTTAACTGATAATCCCCCATTTAAAGTTTGACATCTTCACAGCGGCCTTCACATTTCATTGTTCCCCCATTGGCAATTTGGACCTGGAAGTTAGAAAATGCTCGGACAAAACAATGCACTACTTCCGTAACTCTTTGATGGATAAAATTATGTGTACTTCCACTATCAATCAAGACTACTACTGGGCGATGCTTAATAAAACCTCTGATTTTGAGAGTTTGAGGCGAATAAATCCTTGCCAAATCATGCAATGAGATAGCTGGTTCTTCAGGTACATTGTTCTGCTGGTTGTCCTCTTCTTCCTCCTCTGGTTCCTCAAGTGGTGGGGCTTCCTCAGATGGACTGTGATCAGTAGCATCAATTTGAAAGAATTTGGGCTCCTTGCATTTATGCCCGGGGGAGTATTTCTCATCACAGTAGTAACATAAGCCTTGCTCTCTTCTTTCCACCATTTCTGCTAGTGACACCTTTTGAACCTTGAGTGTTTGGATAGTGCTTTAAGCCTGTGGGGGTTGACACTTGGCGATGAAATTTGCGCGATTGAACTGGGCTGCTAATGCACGTTCGACTTCATGAGCTATCATACAAGCATCCAACCATGAGCTAGGGTGGTTCAGTCGGACGTGGGCTTGTATGGCTTCTTTGAGACCACTGACAAAACATTCCATGTAAAACTCATCGTGTAGACCACCAGTGTGGAAAGCTAAGGCTTCAAAGGCTGCAATATATTCATTCACTGTTCCTGTCTGTCGGATTTTAGTGAGACAACCAAAAAAGTCATATTCATGGTTAAATCGATCCATAAGATCTTTTTTGAATGTCTCCCACGTTAAGGGCCTTCCATAGCAACATTGATGCCATTGCCACCATTGCCATATTTCATGGTCCAAGTACATGATACCCACACTAAGCTGAGTTGCATTATCCAGGATGTAATTCAGAGTGAAATATTGTTCCATTTGTGCTATCCATGCGGTCAGGTGAGAGCCATCAAATTTGTACATGTCCAGCTTGGGTCGTTGTGGATGGGATTGTTGGTGGGTGCCAAAGAGGTGAAGCGACTGGCTAGACTCACCCTCACTGTTTTCATTGCCAACATATGCCTCCTCTCGTGCCTCCACCTTGCCCTTAGAAAGTTTTGTATTTAAGTTCTGCAGTAGCGAAATGAGCTCATTCAATGTTGTTTCAAGTTTGTCGATCCTCTCATTTGCCATAGCTTGAGCTCTAGTTTCTACCATGCACTGATCCGATGTACTTGAAATTTTGGGACCGCGAATTTTTTTGCTCTAACAATTGAATGGTACCACTTTGCTCAGCTCGTCGTCTTGATTATAATGGGCTAAGTCACCAATAAGCACCCCGGGAGGGTCTCAAACTCTTTTTTTTTTACTCCGAATGGAGTTTTACTCCTTGCTTAGGAATACTGTAGTAGCCGAATACCAGAAATGTCAATTCTACCAAAAGTCCTGTGAAAATCATGCCCAGGAATAGGAACCCACACAACTACTCAGATCTAGATGGCGGATCTGATGGATCTGAGAGATCTAAATGGCTGATCTGATAGATCTGAATGGTGGAACTGATTGCTGCTGTAGATCTGATGGATCTAAAAGATCCGAATGGTTGTTCTGATAGATCTAAATGGTGGAACTGATTGTACTGCTGCGACAAAACCCCACTTGCGAGATCTAATCTGGCAAATATTATGCGTGATCTAGAGATAGAGAAGGGAACTATGATCTCCAGGAGTGTCAGTTCTGACAGTAGTACTCGGCCCAGTTTTTCAGGGCACTAACCAAGGAGGATCAACCGTACCCTTAGCCATACAACCCAACTACCCTATCATATGTGCGAGTAATCTCTCTGAGTGCTATTCTCGGTGCACTGTAGCAGCAAGACGGTTGATGATTTATCTATGGCGAGGCTTCAAGGGAGCTAAGGGGCTTCTGATATACTCAGAGGGTACTTGGAAGAGAGTCCATGCACAGTTCTGTCTAATGCACTACTACTCGAAGGGGTACCCACAAGGGTTACAAGGGAGTCCAACAAGCATGACCACCTCTTGTATTTCCTGTGTGAATGCCTCCCCAAATCCACAGGTTTATGTGCCCAACGACAGATCTCGTGGTTTAAAGATGCCAAAACACATCTCTAGCCAAAGAAAAAAATTGCTAAAAATTGGAGATCCCACCGGCCCTAGAAAGTGCTCTAATACCACTTGTTATGCTCTTAACCTGCAAGATGATACTAGAATACCAAATATGCAAAGATATATACCTAGAACATAGAACAATGAGAAATAACAACAAGTATTTTATTATTCAGAAAGCAATGTTCACTTGCCTCTTGGAGGGGGCAACCTCCAATAGAGCAGAACTCGATTACAAAATAAGACACGATGCTCCTCGAGGGGAGTCTCTATCCTTTATATAGGATTCATACATGCAATACCATGGGGCAATACCATGGTTCTTATTAATACCATATATTTAATACCATGACCCATTTGCAACTAACTGTAGTCCCTTTATTAAATGCGGGTTAACCACTTACAATTATTAATATGAGCTTTATTGACTCTTTACTTAACTATAACTATGACTCGATCCTATTACATAAATAAGCGAGTTAGGGTGGGACCCTAACACAAATATACATGAATCTCATGTATTCATACATACTCTTCTTTAAAACCTTCACTTTGTAAATAATTAAAAAATGACTCAATTCATGTGACTTTACTTCCTTTTTGTTTTATTGCTTTTTTACATGAAACTGCCCATAGTTTCTCAAAACTACCCATTCACAATTAAACCACTTTTCACTTTTAACAAAAAATGCCCAAATCACTAAAAGTAAAATATATCTTTCCTTGCTTAAAACCTTCAATCAACCTCTTTTTTTTAAGATGAAATATAAATCGCTAAATTGTGGACTCCAAAATAAATCAATTTTACCACATAAAAAAAATTCTTGGGAATTTCACCTCCTTTTTTGATTTGTAAACCAATGCATTGAAAATTGAAATGAATGAACCCAAAAGAATGATTTTATTATTCACTAGAAGGATTCACATGTATGTTTCTTTCCCAATATTTTTTTTCATTCTTCTAGAACCTGAAGTTAGTCTCCTCCCTTTCTCACCAAATTGTGGAGTTTGGCTCGATTTATTTTCTTTTTATACAATAACAGGGAGGCTGATGCATTATCCAAAATGGGCCTAACTTCTCCCCAAGGCGTATGGAGGATGCACATTAAAACGGCAAACAACTGCTTCCAGATCCAGGACTTTTGTCTTCTTGACATATAACTCTCATCATGGTTTTGTTTTCATGGTACATCTTTACTTATGCTAGGTCTATACATTGGCACAATACACAGCAAAGGTATGAACATATATTCTCTGTTGGCATGGAAAACATTTTTGTTTTATATATCTGAGGAACATATGCTTCCTATCTCCATCAAAAATAATTTTGTATATATACAGGACATACATCATAAAATTATTCCATACTTATAGATGTGGAGAAATCCGCACAGCTATCCATGTAAAGGCATTTTGTTGATTTATACAATATCAATATATAGCTTTTTTTCGTGTTGAAAACAAAGCTTTGGCATAAATGGTGTCCCTTCTTAATTTCTTCACAAGGGTGAAATGGTGGCTCCTACAAATAAAGCAACTCATCTTAGATTTATTATATGGCGGTGTGTCTTCCTTGAGCAGTTGCGGCTTAGGGAAAAACAACTTTAGCGACTTTACGTTTTTACAGTGTCGTCTGCTTCCTTAATATTGACTCAATACAACTCCAATGCTTATGGATTTAATGACAATGTATGGTTCTTGATTCGACGTGTGTCTTGCTTGCGAAGAACCTTTGATACAATGGCTAGATCCATAAAAACTTCACGCTACAATGATTTATCAAGAAATCTTGGAAGCTTCTCGTTCTCTTCATAATAGTGGGATCTAGCTATGGTTGTCCATACCCCTACAAAATTTTTCTCACAAGATTCTATTAGCAATTGGGCATATCAACAGATCGGGTCCAAATAAACCCCAATACATTATTTTAACTTGATGGATCGAGCTACGACTTTGATACCAAAAATGATGCCACAGGCCATAGGGTCTGCAGCTTAAAAATTAACACACAATACAAAACAATGAAATCCACACAATATGTATGCACATAAAATATCAGAAATAAAATATTTATAAGAGAACTATTGACCTAATCATTGGCCTCTCATTCCTCACTCTACTTTACTTACATGCCTCATGGGATCACCTAGATTGATACAAGTGCATTTGAACCTAAAGTAGGTTCTAGATCCTAAACAGACTCCCAAAATATCCATCATGATCCATAAAAATTATGACTTAATCCCTTATCTCTAGATGAGATCTAACTAACCCACACATCTCTCAACTCTTCCAAAGTACTCTCAAACCTTCTCTCTTTTAAAATAATTCTCATTATCTCCTAAAAATATTGGAAAATTACATTAATTAATTATATCATAACTTAGAAAACTAACTCCTTTGGTAAAAATTCAACTCTAGGTTAGACGCACCTACATCAATTCTTAAGGAGGATATCATGGTGTTGATAGCTAAGACAGGGGAGAAAATAATCCAGGAAGCTTGCTTCCACTTTTCAGTGGTGACCAATCAACTTACAAGAATTTGGGAGGATGTCAACCACCTCCAGCATATAGTGGACCATTTGTTGCAAGGTGATTAATTTTAATCTCAAAGTTGATAGCATGGAATTCATGGTGGAATCAACTACATTAGGATTTTTGAAGGAAGTATTCAAGCTCGAAAATGCATCCCTATTTGAAGTTCATTTTGTCATGGAGGTGGACAAAATGCAAAGAGGGAAGGAGACATTCCCCACTTAGGAGGTCAACAAACAAGTGGCACTGGAAGAAAGTCCTTGTGAGGAGTTGGCGGGAAACGAGTAGCAACCTCTATAATATCTATTTTTGTAAATGTTTTATTGTTTTGTTATTATCAGTGGTGTATTTTGGTGAAGCTATAGGATAAATGTAATAAGAATGATAACATTGAACATGAAGGGTAGCTAAAGGATTTATTTTGAACAAATTTGGAACAAACTTGAAATGGTGCAATGTTTGAATGTAAAGGTGTTGACCTAATTCCAATTTGATAAATATAAAGATACCCATTCCTTTAAAAAAAAGATATACATAGTTAATTTGTAATATTTACCCAACAGGGACATTGAAATATTTTATTTACAAAGCACATTTTTCACGTTAAAATGTAATTTTCTTTTATTAATAAATTTTGAGATGCACATTAATATTAGTTTACCTTAATATTGAAATATTTTATTTCTGATCCATATTGAATTTATTAATTATTATTATTATTATTAATTATAAACGCCAAATATTAATTTATATTAATAATTGAATGAATTGCATTGTCTCTCTCTTATTACTTTTATTAAGGAGTAACTGAATTTTTTTACTTTCAATTACTTCTCTTTGAACAATGATATATTTTATTATAGTCAATATTAAAATAATTTATTTATTTATTTTTAACTCTTGTTTCTTGTATATATCAAGTTGACATTGAAACAAATTAGTTAACATGGATATTCAAATTGTTTGTTTAAATCTTGCATTTAAAAAATATAAAAAGTATATATCTTCTTCATACTCAAAAGTGAAAATATAAGATTTTTTTTACTCTTAATTACTTTATCTCTTTAAAATTGATACAAAATCATGTTAAGGACGTCAAAATCATGGTTGAGAGTGAGAGTGAAATATTTTACCTCTACTTTATAATATGTTAAAAAATCAATAAAGAACTAGGAGAGCATAGTGAGAGTGGGATTATTGGTGTTTTATAATGTTTATAATTAACACTACTTAGATAATATTTTTATTTTAAAAGGGACATGTGTCATCTTGAGGTTGAGCATGAAAGGAGTTACACATCTCCCTCATACTAGGCTATTTAATGTGCCTCTTGGTGCAAACCCCATGATGTAAAGTCTCCATTAATGTAATAAAGAGTTGATATAAAACATAGGTGAATTTAGTGAATCATAGAGCAATGATGACTCTCACTACTCAATCAAGGGTGATAATGGTGAATGAAGACTAAGGTACATGAAAATTACTAGACATAGTCCTAGAATTAAAAAAAAGAAGAAGTTAATAGTGATGGGAGTTAGTATATTGAGACCAAAGGACAAAGGGGCCTTTTGAATCATAAGGATAAATGAGTAACTGATTGTACCAAACTAGGTCTTTAATAATGATTGATTAGTATGGGACTCAAAAATTCCCTTGGGTGGAGAAAAAATGAGGACTGTTGTGGGTGGTAGTAACAACTAGTTTTCCACAACATAACTTAGCGTTAAGTTATAGAAATGTATTGATTTGATACGTCTGCAATATGGGGATTCTAAACCATGCAGATAATGGAAAATTGAATGGATGAATGTGGGTCATAACTTAGGATGATAAATGAATAGTTTTATATGAGGGAAGATCTATTGAATCATATTGGATGGGTATTGGGTCACAAAAGGTGCTATGAACAAATATAATTAAAAATATTGATGGGTCAACATTGATGCTCCAAGGGTGAAAATGACTACTACCAATGGAAAACATGTTCTATGGACTTTGAAATTATATGAATATTGGTGCTTCCATTTTTATTTTTTTGGGAAAAAATTGATAGGTTTTTTATTTCTATATTATTAATGAATACAATTATATGGATACATTATAGACAAGGAGATGGGTGCCTTGAAATTTGGATGAAGAAAATTTTCTTTGAATGTAGGAAGAATAATAATAGTAAGAAGGGATGGGGCCACTAAGGTGGGTTTCCTTAGGGGCATGATGCAATGCAACAAATTTCAAAGTGGCCTATGAATCATGGATGAGATGGGAGGTTTATAAGATTTAATTGAGAATATAGCATAACAATATAGAAAGAATTTTGTGATTCCATAGGTATAAGAAAACATAATGATGAGACTTCAGGAATATGAGGTTTCTCCCATTGATATATACACTATATCTACTCCCAAAACTAAGGTGATAAAATTAACATGGGGGTATTTTATATGGATGAGAGGGGAATATTAAGCTTCTCTAATTGAGATATATACTATATTGACTCCTAAACATAAGGTGATAAAATAAACATGGGGATAGTTTATACAAAGGGGTAAACATACTAGGGAAACCCATGAAAGTGAGGTGCTATTGGTTAAAATTAACTAAATGTAGTTTGGAGCGTGAAGTTACATATTGAACCAATTTTATGTGATCCCTAGAGGTATTTCTAGAGGGGATCCACTAGTGGCATATATAATGCAAGAAAAGGTAATATTGTAGGAATCTTAGTTGGGAGAAGAATACTTGAATTGGTGGTAGTTGTAATTAGTGAAAACATGGCATTCTAATGAGGAACTTGCACACATGAATCTAATAAACCATCACTTAAGTATTCACAAAAATAATTTGACAAAGAAAAAATTGAAAAAAATGAAGCTTATGAGCTCACATGCCTACTTGAAGACCTTAGGATGGAAAGTGGTCTCTTGTGAAGTTGTGAATGGTGAGAAATGGAGTGGGTAAAATGGAGGTTGACTAGAGGAGGCTTTTTGTGATGCTAATGGTTTGTAAAAATAAATATTTTGAACTTCTTTATAGAACCTCAAAATTTAGGGAAAAAAACCTATAAATAAGATAAGGCTTACCAATTACATTTTATTTGTATATTCATGCATTTTGAAGTTGGTTTATGTCCTTTTTATTTTAGAGCTTGTCATGGAAAAATTGACCATCTAAATTCCATTGTGCAATTTCTAGGTAAGAGGCATCTTCGTGTACATTAACTTAGGTTATTTAATGTTATAGTTTGGACCTTGCATGACCCACACAACCATTTTTACAATTTTCATTGGGTTGCATGGGTATTTTCCAAACATCCACAAATTTTTTCATAGGTATTGGGTATGTAACCATGCAACTCAAGAGTGATTCTAACCATAATTGTGTAACAAAATTGCATGGTTGTTTGGTGGGAAATTGAAAAACTTGTAAACACTCATTAATTGGTACATAAGATGATTGCATGGTTATTTTAAGGAAAATCATAGAATTTTGTAGAGATCTCACCTGCAACTATGCAATAAGGTTATGTGGATCTTTAGTGGGAAAATGTGAAACTTGTAGCTACTCATCAATTAACAACACACCATGGTTGTGTGGTTATTTGATGGTTAGTCATGAAAGCTTATGGTTTCCTTTCCCTTAATTATATAATAAGGTTGCATGGATATTTTAAGGGAACACATGAAATCTTGTGAGAATCAAATTGGTTGGACACACAAAATGTTGTGTGAGTGTTGTTAGGCCTTCATAGAACTATGAAGGGAACCCTTGGTCTGGTTGCACATAAAGGTTACATGATATTATGGTGGTAACCCACATAATTGAGAAAATTATCTTTAGGTAATGTGCATAAGTGACTTGCATGATCATCTATGGAAGAATTTATATGGCAGTTTTAATAAAACTCATTAAATTGACATGTTTTTTTTGTTTTTGTTTTTACTATGTGCAATAGGCCTTTTCTTCATGATTTCCAATTCCATAGTCTGAGTAGGATTATTTTAATATTAAGTGGGCTTTGGAAACCATTTAAGTAGGTTAGGATGGGTTTCCCAAATATGTTAAGCCTTATATAAGACCCATGTAACCCTAACAACCCCTTATTAATCCCTAGATATTGAATTATTAAATTTATATTGTTATATTATTATTTA
>APFE030828659.1:74715-93227 GCA_000404065.3 Pinus taeda
GAAATGAGGTTCTTTTGGCTCCCACTATCGACAATGAACTGTAGCAGGGATCCCTTTACCCACATCTGGGAGTGGAAGAGACGCTCCTCCTCCTCTGGATCTTAGGGTTCATTTTTCTAGATCTTGGCGGTAGCAATAGTGGCATTGGGATTTGCATCAATGATCTGCTTCCCTTTGTCATTCCCCTTGTCAGGTTTTGACTCAAAGTCGGAACATGCATCTGATTTTGAAACCTTTAGCTCAGCCACCAGTGACTGCTTGGCTCGACACTCACTTGTGTTGTGAGTGGAGCTCTTATGGAACTCACACCATTTTCCCGTGTCCTTTTTCGGCTTCACGGAACTGTTCTTTGCTTGCAGCGTTGGCGGGTTGTCTTGGGCTGCCCTGCCTTGGCTTTGTCCTTTGTTCTATGGTTTAGGGGCACATTTCCCTTGCTTTGGATTCACAGACCCAAATTCTTGCTTCTTTTGCTTAAACTTCTGCTAGACCTTGACGGCATATCAGTATGTTGTGCCGAGCGAGGTGATGTTCAGGAATTATATTTCTTCTTGGATGTACTTGTGCAGGTAGCCGCAGTATTTGAGTATAAAATGCTGCTCTGAATCTTTGATACCCAACTTTGTGTGAAGGGTATGGAAAAGATTGGTGAACTCCGGCACATCTTGGTGCCTTCCCTGCTGCAGCGTGGTCCACTTTATGTATTCATCCTCATAGCTTCCGATAGGGTAGTACTGCTCCTTGATGGCATCCCGAAATGAATTCCAGGTGGGTGCGGCTGAAAATAGTGAGCCGGTACTTTCATCCTTCTGCTCGCAGTAGGTTTCCCACCAGTCCTTGACGTGGGGGGCTGCTTTGAGAAGAGAGAAAACAATCTTTTCCTGACTCAAAAATTCATGAACAAAAAAATAACCCTATAGCAAATTTAACCATTTATCTACAACATCTACGTCTATCTGACCCTCGAATATGGGGATTTCAAAATTAACTTGTACTTAAAGGGCGTGGCATTTCCAGAGTAGCTGCTAGATGCTGATGCGTTGCTTCTAGGTAGCTACTGAAGGATCTAGGCAAAGTTTTCCATCATCGCGTTCTGTTGTCACTCGAGGGTTTCTTCAAGCAAGATTTTGATAGGATCTCCTGCCCCCTCATATTTCTTCTCATCTGCCATGGGAGGCCATCAGGATTTGAGAGGCTGGTCTTGCAAAGGTTCGACCAGTTCAAGCCCTAACTCCTTATATCCCTACCTCATTGGGGACATGCAAAGAAAAACAAAGAAAAAGTAGACCGCTTTGATACCACTGATCCGGACTTAAATATGTATGCAGAAAATTACAGAGATAACCATAAACATAGATATGCAGCGGAAATAATACTTCATTTTATTAAAGTAAAATACTGAAATATGCTTACCAATAGTAATGGAAATAAACCAGCTAGGGCAATGGTAGCTTATCTTTGAGAAGAGATGTGGTGGCTACATGCCTCTGAACTGTGTTACAATGAGGCTCGAAGGCATATTTATTGTTGAGAAACAATGGAAAACCCTTAACAATCCAAAACCTAACCCTAGAAGATGAAATGCCAAACTGTGGGCCCCGTTTGGGTAAATTGGTTCATCAACTTCCCAGGGTCGTAACTTTGGCATACAATCTTCGTTTGACGTGTACAATAGCTCATTAGAAGGATCTATCCGAGAACTACCAGTTTGGGAAGGGCAACATCAGCCCGTGAATCCATGTTGCCCCCAGATTTCCCAAAAAACGTCATTTAGGGCCTCAAAACGGCTCTGGAAGTTTAGGACCCGAAAAACTGCTAAAAATAGTAAGTTGTGCTACAATTAATGAAACTGAAAATGTTGAGAGAAACATTGGTGGGGGTCCAAGTGGACTTGGTAGGTGGCCACCAAGATCCACCTGGATCACCAACACTTAAGAAAATTATAATTAAACCAATTTCAATATTTGGACCCCACTTGACCATGACTTTTCATCACCTGGAGGTTTTCTTGCATAAGCACTAGTAGGGACTTTGGTACTTTTGCATATAGCACAGAGGCCACATAAGTCTAATAGACCATGGGTTGACAATTAAATGATAATGTGAATTCTCTTCATAATTTCAAATATAGAAATGAGTATTCACACCGTAAAGAGTGTTATGTAGTTTAGTTTTTTTTTTCATTTCTTATTATGCGATTTAACTTATTTTTGCAATTATTTATTCATGCAGTATTGCATTAATTTGTTCTATTATATTTATTTATTATTAAATTTTAGATTAAATTTTATAAAGTTTTCATTTCCTTAGAAAAAATTCTTGAATGAATATCTTTAACATATTAATTACAATTATTGTTCTATGTAATAACAATGATAATCTTGGCAAAGACTATGCTTTGATTTCCAACATTTAGTTAATTTTATCTCCAATAACAAGATGATTTCCTTTCCAAAAAATAGTTAATCAATTTCTTTTTAGCATGTGTGAATTCCTTTCCCATTAAAGAATTAATTGCTTTCCTTTTAGCATGTGTGAATTTCCTTTCCTACAAGTACCTTTAGTCAATTTATTTCCTATAATTGCAATTTTCATTTCCTTTTCCTTTTCAAAGTTCATAGAAAATTTTCAGCACTACATAATTATCTATACTCTACTTATAAACTTAATTATAAAAAATGCAATTATAGAACAAACCAATGGAAATAGAAACTACAACTTGCATATACATTGCACAATAGCTCATAAGTTCACATTGAACCCTAGGTTGAAAATTTAATGTACAAACCCTTTGGTTATCCCACTAATTAATTGGGAAGGTAATTAAAAGGTCTGCCAACTTTATCAAATTATTTTTCTTATTACTTTTATAATGGTTGATTTGTTTCATGTGTAGAATTTCCTCATTAAGAACCCTTTTTTCAACCACTACAACTACCGCTAATTTGTTATACTTTCCAAACTAACATTCCTACAATATCACTCTTCACTTACATCACACATGCCATTATTGGAGCCCCTCTGGAAATACCTTTAAGGCTCACCCAAAATTGGTTTAGTATTTACCTTCACCCTTGAAACTGAATTACGTTATTACCAATTGTTAGCATCCCACCATACCCTAGTAATTTTACCACATTGATAAACTATGCTAATATTAATTATATCCCCCTAAGATCAATAGTCCATGTTTGGGTATGTGTTATATTCTTTGCATGACTATCTTCACATGCAATAAGTATGTGTAGGGGGGTCACAGGGGGGTGGTAGCCCCCTTTCATTGGGTTCAAAGCATCGGGCTAGAAAAAAAATTGGGTAGTTTTTTGCGTATGTTTTTGGAAATTTACAACAATAAGCTTTCATTATTAGTGGTTTTCAAGCACATGGTGGTTTTTCCCATGGTTTTGTAGATCTGGTCAAATGAACTACAATTATATTCTAATTCAGGGTTAACAGATTAGGGGGTGTATGAATGCTATGACATGCATATAATGTATTATAACATTGTAAAGGAACATAATGAAAAATCAAGCTGGTTTTCTCGGTTTTGGGTTCCAGGAGAAAAACATTTGATTATATTTTTTGTAATAAAAATAATAAAAAATAATGTAAATAATAAAAATCCTAATTAATGATTAACTAACTAATAGTTAGTATTGAATAGGCATGTTCTAAGGACATGTTCGTTAGTGAAGGAGTACCTACCTAGGGTATATAAGCAGACCCTCATTCTTATTTGTAATCATCTTACATCAATTCAATATACAATAATCAATATACAGTTACATGTCTTACAATGGACATTTATGTCTTTGAAATATTTTAAAGATGTTTGTTGCATATACGACTTTTTGTCATTACATTGGTATCAAATCATTCCTCTGAGTATACTAACTTTGTTTGTTATATTGGTATCAAAGAATTTACTCTGAGTGTATCAACTTTGTTCATTACATTGGTATTAGATCCACGTTGGAAGATACCATCCTTTGGCCATCAACTTGTCATTGCAACTAAAGTGTTTCGTTACACGAGTTGGAGTTTCTATATTTTCAGTCAGGCCCTTGGCCACTTAAAAAAAAGAGTTTAAAAAAAAGAAATGGGAAAAAGATTATAAAAAAAAAAAAGATTTAAAAAATAATTTGTTTAATTAAGAAACAATAATAATAAGGCCTTTGGCCATTGACATTTCAATGGTTTTAGTAAAAAAAATAGTCCGATGTAAATTTTGAAGGATAACATTCATATATATAAAAAGGCTCTACACTATTGATAAAAAGTGCATGATAAAGTCAAAAGGGAATCTTTCCAAATATCTTTAAAACTATATGTAAGAGAAGGAAGATTAGATAAGATTATCTTGATTCTTCATTAGGTGGTTTACAAACTCGTGGCTTTAGCAACCCCATAGTAATTTCCCATGGTATTTTCAAGGTAAAAGAAGAACAAAATGAATAGAAAATATCTTTATGTGAATGGTAAGTTTTACTTTTTACGTGGAGAAAATTCAACGAGTCAAAGGCACATACATGGAGATATATTTTATATTATACCCCAAGGAGGTGAATAGCCATGTTTCACTAGGGTTGTAACTTTTCAAAAAGAAGAAAGAAAGATTATATATATATATATTAATATATTATATAATATATATATAATATTATAATATTCTGTGTTTGTGTGTGTGTGTCTTCATATGCCTTCGTAGACTTAGCAATCAAATCATTGCGCTGAGGTGGGTCCCTTGTTCCATAAACAAGGGGGTCTCTACACCAATGTGGTGTATCGCTTCGTCATGACCTTAAAATTGGATAATAATAATCATATATATATATAAATAAATAAATAAATTATTGTTATATTATAGAGATAGGGAAAATTTTACCCTCAACCCTTAATCTCATGTCGATAAATGCAATATGGAACCAATTAATGAAGACAAAAGAATGGATTATAATCTAGAAACCAAGGAAGGAAAGTTTTCCTATAAAAATATTCAAATTTCATATTGTAAATTAATTATATTTAAAGGGAATATCCTGTTGAGAAATGGCACCAAGAATTCCAGTTTAATTTGTCCTTGAATTAAACTGAGAATTAAAATCGAATTCTATTCTCATAGTAACTTGTAAATAGTTAATTGAGTTTAATTCACTTAATTAGCTTAGGAATTTTGAGTTGGAATTCTTTCTGTAGTCATGTATATGTTCTCCCTAAATTTTAGGTGTCCAAGATGAGTTTATTTTAGTTGTAATTAGATAACTCAGTTTGACTGAGTTATAGACAGTTAAACTAGTTCTAACTATTGGTGGAACTAGTAGAGGTCTAGTAGTGAGTTGGTGCACTAGTGCATCCTCAGTGCTACACCAGCTAACTGAAGATTCCCTCATGAGAAACTCATGCATGTCAGTTCAAAGAAAGGACCAGTTGATACTAGAGTGCAGGGACAATGTACTATCAGCTGTAGAATGATTCGAGTTGTACAAATTATGCATGCAATCAGAAGAGAACCTAGTTTTGGATTGCGCAATTATGGAAAAAGGAATTCTCAATTAAATATGGGTTATTCCTCTCAGGAATTGTGCAAAGAAATAGGGGCTCAACGGGTAGCACAAATTGGCTAAGTGTTGGTCATTGTGGGCTTTTGAGGCAGAGAGTTGATCATACTTGTGCGGAATTGTTATTTTGAGAACAAGATTTCTATTATCACTCAGATTTATAATTAATTCAATAGATAATTGGGGTTTGAGAAGTGGATTTCCCTAGAGAAACAATTGTGTTATGTGTCTTTGATTATCTTCCTCTTGTCAATTCTTGTTTTCATCGATCATTGGTTTCTATTGTTTAAAGAGTAGAGTAGATTCTTGTCTTGTGTTTTAGTACATTACATTAGCTGCGAATCTACAAGAAAATCTACATGGTATTGGAGTTGAAGACAATATACTCAAGGAGATTTTGAAGTTTTGAGTTTTGGGTTACAGGTGAAATTCGAATTTTCTATACATACTTTAGGATCAAAAGATGGTGTTCTACGGTTTGCGTCTTGAATATTCCTTGGAAGGCAAATCAAATTATATAGCCTGGAATGACATAATGGAGGTTGTATTGGAGGATAATGGCTTGAAGGAATTTGTTGATCAAGAAATTCCTAATCCAACAACATTAGACGCACAAAATCTAGCCGAACGGAAGAAGTGTGTGGCGAAGGCAAGGCGGATAATATGTGAGGGAGTTCGAGACCACATTCTATTGAGTCTTCATCGGAAGTAAACTCCGTATGTTATGTGGAAAGAATTGATGGACCTATTCCAGAACATCAGTGACCATAGGAAGTTGGCACTGAAAGGTAAACTTCAAAAAATCAAGATGGAGAAAGGCAAGACCATTCCAAAATACTTGACCAAGTTCACTCACTTTCATGATGAGTTTGGAAGTGTTGGAATAACCATTGTTAAGGATGGTATGGTGAGCCTAGCTCTCCTAAGCCTTCCCAAGAGTTGGAATATCTACCAGGAATTTGTAAATGGGAGGGAGGAACTACCAGATTGGGAAGGACTATGGTAAGATTTGATGCAGGAAGAGATTAGAAGGAACACGAGAGATGGTTCCTCATCAAAGACTGATGATGAGGAAAATTGTGCCTTAGCGATTAAGGTAAGGAAAGGGAAAGGGAAGGCATCCCATTCCAAATCGGATTCTTGCAATGGAGGTAAGAAGAAAGAGATGATGAAAGTTAAGTGCTTTCATTGCCACGAGCTGGGCCATTTTGCTACAAATTTTTAGCTCAAGAATTCCGAGAAGAAGTCCTAAGGAGGAGTGGCATGTGAGGCTTTGGCCTCTCAATTTGAATTGGACTTTACTCTCTTTGCATGCATGGTGTCATCAATGATGGGTAGTCTATGGTACCTTGACATATGAGCTTCATTCCACATGACTTGTGACAAGGAGTTGTTCAATGACCTGGAGGAGAAGGATCTCCAGATGGATGAAAATGGTAGGTATAGTGCTATTGGATTGGGTACAGTTACTTTTGAAAGGGAGAAGAGTGCTCCTCTCACCTTGAGGGATGTTATGTATGTGCCATGGTTGAAGAAGAACTTAGTATCAATCTCCATGCTTGAGGATAGAGGCTATGATGTGATTTTCTCAAAAGGAAAGGTGTTCCTGTGACACAAAGCCACGGGTCAAGTAAAGAAAATAAGGATTTGAGTTAAGAATCTCTATAAGTTGGAGGTAGAGGATTGTGTTGCTTTGAGCACAAAAGAAAAGAAGATGTAGAGCTGATATATTTGTGAGTTGTGGCATAAGCTAGTGGGCCACTTGCATCATGGGTCTTTGAATACCATGCGACAGATCTCTACTAGTCTTCCCAAAGGTACACTAGAGCAAGTTGATACATTCAAGGGGTGTACTTTGGGAAAATACACCAAGACTTCCTTTCACGACAAAGACAATCAAGCAGAGGTGAATCTAGAGTGAGTCCATTTAGATGTGTGTGGACCATTCTCAACAACATCCATGGCCAAACACAAGTATTATGTTATATTTGTTGACGAATTTTTTTGGTAAATGTTGGATATTTTTCATGCAGAAGAAGGATCAAATTTCATAAAGTTTTGTGAATTTAAAGCATTGGTTGAGAAAGAATCAGGTAAGAAAGTTAAATCTCTGAGGAGTGATAACAGTGGTGAGTATGTCTCAAATGAGTTTAAGAAATTATGACTGAAAGAAGGGATTAAATAGGAGTTGACAACACCCCATAACCCACAACAGAATGGGGTGGCCTAGAGGAAGAATAGAAACATTGTAGGATAGAACGGGCAATGTTGCATGATCATGGCCTACCACTACACTTGTGGGTTGAGGCATGCAATACAACCGTTTATTTGCAGAACCACATCCTACATCGGAATCTTGCAAAGAATACACCATAGGAGGTGTATTCTGGTAAGAGACCAAATGTTGGTCACTTCAATATTTTTGGGTCATCGATATATTTCCATGTGACCAAATATGCATGAAAGAAGCTTAAGCTGACAACAGAGTTGGGGGTATTTGTGGGGTACATTGGTACACCTCACAACTATCGGGTGTACTTGTCGACCAACAGGATGATAGTGGTTCATAGGGATGTTATATTTGATGAGGAGAAGGCCATGTGAGTTTCCCTTGAGAGGGAGATTGAGCTACATGCAGTTGAGGAGATTTAATCTCCTAAGGTTGAGGAGCCTTAGATTGATGTGGAGCAGCCACATGCAGAGGATCTAGGAGTGGAGACATCCACTTAGGCAGAGTCTTCCAGAGATGGTAGAAAAAACCCCAGAGAGGCTAACGGGTTATTGCAGATGAATGGGAGACTGTAGGAGCACCCACATCTTGGCACAGGTAGAGGAGGTCACCTGAGAGGTACACTAGATACATGGCCCTTATGAGCAGATGTGTTGAGACAAAGCCATCTTCCTTTAAGGAGGTAGTGCAGCAACCGATTTGGGTTGCTTCCATGGTGGAGAAGTATGACTCCATAGTTCGTAACAATATTTGGGATGCGGTCCCGAGAGTAGAGGACAAGTCTTTGGTGAGCTCCCGATGGATTTACAAGGTAAAGCAAGCTGCATATGATAGTGTGGAGAAGCATAAGGCCAGGTTTGTGACCCATGGATTTTCACAGCTAGAGGGGATTGACTATGATGAGACCTTTTCTCTTGTTGCAAGGTACTCATCGATCAGATCTATAATGTCACTATCAATGCAGATGGGTTGGAAGATACATCAGATGGATGTAAACACATCCTTCCTTAATGACATGATTGAGGAAGATCAACAGCCCATATCGTGTCGCGGGATTGCTATCAAAAAATACAAGGAGCGCTCACCATGGGCCCAAGGCACGAGCGATATGTGATTGCGATCAATCGCATCGAAGGATCGCAAGCGGAGCAGCACCATGGGGTGGTGCCTATGCACAGGTATATGTGCGACCCGACGAACCGAACTCGATGGTATTATAAGTATTATTTCATAAGATTTCAGGTCCACAGGAAGGCCATTTTCAATTCATTTTTGCAGTTCGACATATTTTAACGAAATACAAAGGGAACCTTAAGCAACGCTAATGTGATAAGATCTGGATCTGAAAGGGTTCAAAAAGGGAAATATATAATATTTGAAGTTCGGAGGGAGCCACTTTCATGTTATTTTCATGATTTTTGTATTTCTAGAATACAAAGAAAATACACAAGAACAGGCTGTGTGCGACATGCGATAGTGACTCAGAGGGCAGACCTGATAGATGAATAAACCATATTTGAGGACTTTTTAAGTCTGAAATGTTGAGATCTTGGCAGGATTTCTCACAATTGCAATGTTTTCTGTTTAAAACAGAAAATAATCATTTTTCACATTTAAAAGGATTACAGAGGCCCAAAGACCCATTCCATCATAGAGAAAAGGCCAGGAAACAGTTGTTAGGAGATAGAGGCCGAAAAGTGATCATGGAGCATCACAGCACGATGTAGCCCGAAACGGAAACATCATGGAGCATCAACAGTGCAACACAACCGAAAACAACAGAAGTGATTGTGGGGCATCTCTGGCATGAGAGAGCTCCCTGCCAATGCAGCAAAATATCAGAATGCAGTTACTCTTCTATTGGAAGAAGAAACCTCTGAGCCCGTGCATACCTAGTCATGGAATCAAGTTGTTGAAAAAATAGAGAGGATAGATTAAGACCCTCCGAGCCTTTGAGAGCTCAGGAGCATTGTAAAGGGCCTATAAATGGCTGAAATTTAAATGTAACGAAGGTTCAAATTCTGGAGACTGTTGATACTTTGCTACTCAAGCTTCTCATCTTCATTCAAGAAATATAAGCTTCTTTTGTTGTTATATGTTCAATGTCCATTTTCTTTTCTGTTCTAAGCTTGCACTTGAACAGGTTGTTCATGTTTCTTCTGTGTCTAACGCCAGATAACTGTCATCTTATCTCTGTGTTGATAAATTATGTTTGAAAACTTATTTTACTTCCTGTAGTAGGCCATTCATATGTGTTTATATATGCATCTGCTGGTACAGTCAATATTCTCCATCTATTCATTAAATCTACAAACTATTGAGCATTAGTGGTCTAAAGCCTTGTAAAACTGAGGGTGTTCATGCATGTCTTGAGTAAAAATAGAGTTGAAATGGTTATCTGGCTTGATCCAAACCATCATTCATTCCAATATTTTAGAGAACAATATTGAATATTATATATTACCAGGCATCTTTGAGCTACAATCTAGGAGAGCTTCCTAGAGTGATAACGATACAAACGGAAAAAGGGTGTGAAAATTCAAGGCTTCACCGATGCATATTGGGCAGGGAGTCCATCCGACATGAAGATCACATTAGGAGGGATCTTCAGTATTGGGTCAACGGTAGTTTCTTGGTACAACAGGAAACAAATATTGATTTCACTTAGTTCGGCAGAGGCAGAGTACATGGTTACAAGTCAGGCAGCATGTGAGACCATCTAGATGAGGAAGATTCTGGTTGGTTTGTTTGGTCAGCAGATGGATCCAACTATTATTTAATGCAATAATAAGAGTTGTATCAAATTCTTTAAACATCCAGTCTTTCATGATCGATCCAAGCATATTGATATGCAATATCATCATCTCAGAGATTGTGTATTGAGGCGGATTATGTTGTTGGAGTTCATTCCAATGAAGGAGCAAGATGCTGACATTTTGACAAATGCATTGTTAAGATGTAAAATTGAGTTTCACAGAGACAGGATCAAGGTAGCTGATAATCCCTTTCTTGTTGAGAGGGAGTCTTGAGAAATGGCAACAATAAATTCTAGTTTAATTTGTCCTTGAATTAAACTGAGAGTTTAAATTCGAATTATATTCTCATAGCAACTTATAAATAGTTAACTAAGTTTAATTGACTTAATTAACTTAGGAATTTTGAGTTGGATGTCTTTTTGTAGTCATGCATATGTTCTCCCTAAATTTTAGGGGTCTAAGATGAGTTTATTTGAGTTGTAATTAGATAACTTAGTTTGACTGAGTTATAGACAGTTAAACTAATTCTAACGGTTGGTGGAACTAGTAGAGGTCTAGTAGTGAGTTGTGCACTGGTGCATCCTCGGTGCTACTCCAACTAACTTAAGATTCCCTCATGAGAAACTCATGCATGTCAGTTCAGAGAAAGACCCAGATGAGACTAGAGTGCAAAGACCGTGTAATATCAATTATAGAATGATCTGAGTTGTACAGATCATGCATGCAATAAGAAGAGGACTTATTTTTGGATTGTGAAGTTATGGAATAAGTAATTCCCAATTAAATATGGGCTATTCCTCTCAGGAATTGCGCAAGGAAATAAGGGCTCAACAGGAAACAAATATTGGCTAAGTGTTGGTCAATGCGTGCTTGTGAAGTAGAGAGTTGATCATACTTGTGCATAATTGTTCTTGTGAGAACAAGCTTTGTATTATCACTCAGATTTTTGATTGATGCAATAGCTAGTTGGGGTTTTGAGCAGTGGCTTTCCCAAGAGAAACAATTGTGTTATGTGATTTTGATTATCTTCCTCTTGTCGATTATTTTTTTCATCAATCATTGATTTACATTGTTTAAAGAGTAGAGTAGATTCTTGTCTTGTGTTTTAGTACATTACATGAGCTGTGAATCTACAGGAAAATCTACATATTCAAGGAAAGGGGATTAATATCGCTATCAACACAAGTGACGAGAAAAATTACGTCAATGTTAATTTGGTGAATCAACTATTATTTCCAGAGTCAAGCATAACAAAAAGAACAAATAGTTTTGGTCAAAAAGAGTATGAAATTAATGTTTTATAAGTAATAATTGACCACTATGAATGCATCTCTCAATTATGAGTCGTTAACTATGTTTAACCCAAATATTGACATAAGTTTTGCTCAACCCTGGTTAAAAGAATTGGGTACATTCATGCTAAACTTAGAAAAAAAAGATTTTGTTGTTTCCTTGTAAGAAAAAAATGATCACATTCCAAGAAGTGACAATGAAGTCAAAGTCAAGATTGTCATCATCCGAAAAATTTAAAGATATTTAAAAGCTAATGGTACAAGAGAATCAAGAAACAATATCAAAGAAACAAAAGGAGCTTGAAGAATTCATCTCTACTAAAGACAAAGAAATTTCACACCTCAAAGATCACAGTGAAAAAATACTTGAACAATTCAAGAAAGCTAAGGCCCCCAAGAAAGAACTCAAGTAACACTTATCAGAATAAGAAGAGGAAAATTTACATTTAAAAAACCTTAATCAAACATTAGTAGAACAAGTCAAAAGTTTAAAACATGGGGAGGAGACTAAAAATAAAGTCATCAATCCATAAATTGAAGAGCTTTTATGTCTAAGGAATCATTACCAAGATCTTCTTACGCAAATAAAGAAGCTTAAAAGTGACAAGAAGTCACTAAATTTCAAGTTAGAACAACTTAGTCAAGAAGAAGTATTAAAGTCTCCAGTTGTAACAGTCGAAGTTGAAGATAAGGGAATGAATATTGATCCATTCAATATCACAATTAAAGAAGTGGATAAACCTATTAAAGTGAAAATGTACTTGGAAGTTGCAGTCCAAATGCCAAAGATTTTAAGTGAAGATTCTATACGAAACTCAACAACAACTATACCTGAAGTAAATCATGAAACTTCCACACACATGATAAGGGGAAATCCAACAAAGAAAACTCCTTATCGACATCCAAACCATAAGAGCAAACTTTTTAATCAATCTATGTACCAATATCACTCAGAACATAAACAAAAAAAATTATGTTCCAAGGAATATTGAAGTTTGCAAAACACGGTCCAATGATAACAATTCATTGCAAATTTCCAATGACTACAAGATTTCATAGAGGATTAATCTAGGATGGTCAAATACATTTTCGATTTGATAATTGTATTTATCGCTCCAAGGATCATATTGCCTTGTAACAACAAAGATGACAGTTCCACGACAAGCTGAAAATGAGATCAAGGTTTTTCATTAGTAAGCTTTGAGGACAAAGATTTTTGAAGAGGAAGACAATGTTATGAATACAAATTATATCAAAAAATATAAAAAAAATGTAAATAATAATAATCGTAATTAATTATTAACTAAATAATAATTAGTATTGAAGAGACATGTTCTAAGGACATGTCCATTAGTGAAGGGGCCTAGGGTATATAAGCAGACCCTCATTCTTATTTGTAATCATGTTACATCAATTCAATATACAATAATCAATATATAGTTACATGTCTTAGAATGGACATTTGTTGGTCGTTACATTAGTATCAAAGCATTCCTCTCAGCATATGAACTTTTCTTGTTACATTGCCATTATATATTTTTTGTTAGTTTTAAGAATTTGTTTGTAGGTATTATCTGTATAGGGTTAAATGCTACAATCTACATATCCGAGAGAGAAGCCCCATATTCCATTCTCATTATGTTATCATATACCAATGGACCCCCAAAATTTATATTATTATGCTAGATACATAAATGCATCCAATCATCCTCTCATCTCATCCATAATTCATAAAACATTTTGCATTTTACCTCATCTATTGTCATCACCCATAAGGAAATCCACCCTAATGGTTATTTCCCCTATTACTATTTTTATTCTTGCTACATTCAAAGTAAATTTGTTTGGTTTCATTTGTAAGGCATTCATCTCCTTGTGTATATTGTATCCATATTCTTTTATTCATTAATAATAGAGAAAAAAAAACAATAAAAAATTTCACAGAAAGAAAAGAAGGGAAACATCAATCTTTAGATCATTTCAAAATCCACATACCATAGCTTCCCTTGGTAGTAGTCTGTGTTACCCTTGGTTGGAGCATCTACATTGGGGTCCCGCATATTTCAATTCTAGTTATTCACACACCTATTGTGTCATGATACCATCAATTATGATTCAACATAACTTTGGTCATAAAAAGATATTGATTTTATCATCCTAATTTATGACACACATTCATCCATTTAATTATCCATTTTTTGCATGGTTCATAGTCCCCATATTGTGTAAGTATCCAATCAATACTTTATATATCCCAACACGAGGTTATGTTATGTCAAACCAGTTGTTATTACTAACCACATTAGCCCTCATTTTTTCTCCACCCAAGGGAAGTATTGAGTCCCATACTCATCGACCATATATCATCTATCCTTGTCAAATTCCTCAACTAGTACAATTGCTTATTTATTGAGCCTTATTATTTAGAAGGACCCATGATCCTTTGGTCTCAAAATACTCACTCCCATCAATATCAACTCTTTTTATTCTAGGAATATGTTGAGTAATCATCATTTACCAAGTTCTCCATTCACTATTATCAGTTTTTGATCCTAGACTAATTAGAGAGAGTCATCATTGCTCTCTTATTTTAAGAGACTCCATTATTTATTAAGCATTAAGGATCCCATCTTGAGTGAAGAACATTCACATTCAAACTAGTTCTTCAGTAAGCTAAGAATATTCCTATAAATGAAATCCATGGGGTAACATCTGAATAGAAGAAGAATTACAAGTTTATACTAGAGGAATGAATGAGCTTAGAGATCAATGATCTGTGACTATCTTATCTCTACCATCCATTTCCCTCATGCTTTCATGTTCTATTTCCTTAGGGAACCAAGATTTATTCATTCACCATGGTTAGAGAGAGGTCCCAAGAAGGAAATGGACTCATCTCAAGTAGAGTGTTGGAGCCCACTTGCCACTAGTCATTCTCACAGGGTGATATTACATGTTTGTATGCTTTTCAATTGTACTATTACATGAGTTTTCTTTGTTTCCCTCCATTTCTTATATTTGAATAGTATCCTTATAACTTGTTATTATATAAATACAAGTATGCTTCTTTATTGTTTATCTATTATTTAAACTAATCACCATCTATTATCTAACTCATAATTTACCTACACTAAAGAATTTTTTCTCACTAATACAACAAATTACCAACACAATTCCCACACAAAAATATTATCAATCTATAAATTAATAAATTTCATTCTATATATCGTAAAAAAAAATTAAATTAATTTTTCTAATACTTTTACAAACTTACATAAATAATTCATATATATATATATATATATATATGCAGTAGTCTAATACACGACTTTTGAAAGCTTTCCCGGCGGATTTTCCGGTCAAAATCGGCAAATTCATTGGAATCCCAAGTTTGATAGCTAGTTTCTGCACAATCAATGGCTCAGGGGTTTTCAGGGCGCTGAATCCAAATAAGGCAGTTAAAAAACCATTTTAACTGCTAAAAATCAAGATTTAACCTCATTTCTTCCGCCGGATTCCGTCATCGGAATCTTCAAAAAGTCGCATTATAGACAACTCCTATATATATATACCACTTTTCTTACAATTAAATATATATATATACCACTTTTCTTACAATTAAATTAATTTATCATTTATTATATACTTATCTCAAAGGTGAGATAGTACATATATCCCTTCTCACCAATTAGAGTTCAGCATGATTCAAATTTGAGGTCATCATAAATGGTTGAGAATAATAACATTAACCCCATTTGCCTTATCTTTGTTCTTACATTCCTGGCCTTTATTTTATTTTTTTTATTTTCATTTTTTATTTTGTTAATTTTAGTTTATCAATATATTTTATTATTTTGTTTTCCAATTAAAATAAAAGAAAATTATAATTTTTCCTTAACTAATTTTATGGATATAATTTATTTTTTTCCTAAAAATTAGTTGATATTGTGTTATTCTTTCTCGTTAATTTAAAAATCAAATTAAATATATAATTAACTTATAAAAAATAAAATTAACATGTTAATTAAAAAAATTTATAAATAGGTTATTAATTTATTTTCCTTATTAATTAAAAAAATTATTTTTTAAATTTCAGATTTATCGAGGAAGAATCCAAATTTGTTACTCTATAAACATACACATATATAGATATATTATAAAAATATTAAAAAAATCTATACCTAAAAAAATTAGTTGAAATGGACTATGCCGATTTATTTTTTTTTATCATGACACATGTAACAATATCTGTCATATTAAAATTTAAAACACTTCACTATTTTCAATAAAAAAAAATCATATTAGATATATATTCCTAAAGTTTTGTTAAATAACAAAATTTAAATTATATATAAACTTACTACTCTGATCAACAATTATAAATTAAATACGTCACCTTATCTTTACGGATCCTAAATAATCATAAAATATTAATAAAATATATAAAGTGTTTAATCTGCATTAAATTTCACCAATCAATGACCCTTTCAATATGGCCAACAATAACATGTTTTGTTTAATGTTTTATTGGATTAAGGTTAGCTGTCTGGTTAGTATTTTATTTTTAAATATAATAAAAAATAAAAAAATTATTAAGATCAAAAAATAAAAATTAAAAATTCTTATAAATTCTTTCCAATGCTTTTCATATTAAAAATGATTTTATGTAAAAAAGTTAAACAGAAATTTGTATTTCGATGACCATGCATATCATAGGTTTATGTTTGTTGGCATCTAATTTAATTGTCATAATTTACTCAAAAGCAATTTAAAATGGACCCCAAAGTTTCTAAATTTCTTTATGCTGATTCATAATAGTGAGTTAAATACAAATTTATAAAGTCGGAAAATTTATTATAATCTAGTTATCAAACCAGCAATGAAATAATTATCACTAATTGTTATTCACAAACAATACATACATGATTGATTTCATTACTTAAAAAATTAAAATTATTTCACTTTAGAATTAAACTTAATAAAAATAATATTAATATTTTATTGGATGTTATTTATAGTAAAAGGATTATTAAGTATTAATAAATTAAATAATTTATTATTTTCAATAAATTTAAAATTATATTAATGAATTTTGGTTTTGAAGTTAATTTGGGTTATTTCAAGTAGTTGGATAGAATGATTGTTATCTTTTTCACTAAGGTTTAATTTTTTCCCATGACATGATGAGTTATAATGCCTTGATAAATATTGTTGATGATGATGATGATTAACTTCCACTAAGACTAATATGGTCTATCAAACTTCAAGAAAGTAAGAAATTATTTGAAATTCTTTAACATGTTACACTTCAAGAAAGTAAGAAATTATTTGAAATTCTTTAACATGTTACACTTCAAGAAAGTAAGAAATTATTTGAAATTCTTTAACATGTTACTTTTATGCTTGAAGAAAAGTGAGAGAAGCATTCCTAGATCACCATAGTTTCGTTGCCTTAATAAGTCAAGAAGGCTGGTAGCGTGACAAATATTTTAAAAATAGAATGGATTTGATTATAAGGTGGGCAATAAAGTGGTTTTCATTTTCAACGCTTGCTTTTCATCTTCAACCCTCTTAGTATCACATAAGTAACAAAAATTTTCTTCCCATGACATTTTGTTGTATTGGTTTCGAGTCTTGTAAACCCTTAAGTGGGTATAGTTGTACGATGACCTGGTACCAACAACCTCACTCTAACCCTCCAATTGAAAAAGAATGTGAATTCTTTCCTCGAATATAATATATATTACTTATATATATATATATATTAGATATATTTATTATATATATATTAGTATAAATATAATCTAATTATATTATAGTATATAATGAGCCAGTGTAGAGAACAATATTTTTCATCTTCAATGTTCATTATGCAAGAAAATTGAACTCTAACTAGGGAAAGGATAACACCTAATTCACTTCAAAATATTCCAATTAACTAATAAATTTTGGAATTTTATAAATATTATTAAATGGGTTTAAGCATAGGTAAAATCACCAATTTATAATTATTTATCGAATTATATTTATAATTATCATAAACATACTTATGCTAGTTTACATTTATTTGTCATTTCGTAATACTACTATAAAAAAGAAAGCTAAAAAGTCAATAGATTATCCATAAAATCTTTAAATTTTTAAATGCATCATGATAGTGATACGAGTACATCTTTTTAATATTTTTCCAATAAAAAATTATAGATATAAAGTTAAATAAGTGTAATATGCAACATTGTTGCTTAGTACTCGCCTCTTATGCAAAAATTAACCGATAACAATTATTGAATGCTTGAACAAATTCATAAATCTAATAATGAAACACATTTAAATACGAGGAAGAGAAGTAACGGAAGTAATTAATGGATTAGATAACCTTGGAGCAAAATAGAGACAGGTGCATAGATAATTTCGGATGAAATATTAGCCCCAACATCATTGTTTGTTACAAAAGGTAAGAGTTTATTGAAATGTGCTTGTGCACATTTTATTCCATCTTTAGCTTATAGGACCAAATAAGGAGGAGACATTACAATGTGTAGTATCCTTATATTAAATAATGTATATATAGGATATAAATAAAATAAATAATTTTTTTAAAAACTCATTATTGTAACAAACTATTTATTTAACATTAAATTTATAATCATTCCAATTCAACAACAAATAAATAATCTAT
>APFE030828659.1:93402-104674 GCA_000404065.3 Pinus taeda
TCTAATATAAAAATTTACAATGTCTAGTATATTAAAATAAAAATAAAATTTACACAAAGACCTGAGTGCGAGTGCAAAAAATTCCTAGAAATTATTTTCTTATCTTATATTTTTAAGTTATGATTAAAATTGTGAAGGTAAAAAAGACAATATTATTTACTGTAGTGTCGACTTAAATTTTATTTTTTTATATTGTATCATGATTTAAAACTGAATTGTGAAAATATTTAAAGGTTTAGTGAGGAAAATGATTGAACCAAGAATTATGGAAATACCATATATTTGGAAAAAAATCGATAATTAATTTATGAAGACACTTGGTGATTAATGTTTTTTGTAGATTTTAACCCTGTACAGAAATTACCAGCAAACAAATTCTCCAAACAGAAAAATAAACAATGGCGAGAACAAAAAACAAATATACACAAAGATTTTCCCTTGGATTCCAAAATCGAGACTACCAGATTGATTTTTCATTATGTTCCTTTCAATGTTACAATACATATATATGCATACTAAAGCATTCATAAACCCCAATCCATTAACCTTGGATTGTAGTTCCCTTTACCAAATCTATAAAATACCATGGGCAGAAAACCATCATGCCCAAAACCATGTGCAAAACCCATGCATTAAACCATAGATATGTCCACCCACCATCTTTGGGTCCACCCCCCATCCTTGGGTCCACCCACGGATTATTGCAACTAGTCATGGAAAGAATATAACACACACCCAACATCTCCTACTTGCTGTTTTCTTTCCACACAGGGGGTCACAAGAGAGTTTAGTCATTGGTCCAATCCTGCAATGCCAAGAAAACTTTTTAGTGCTCACTGACTTCGTTAATGCATCTACAACATTCTTCAAAGTGTGCACCTTTACTAGCAACACCCTTTTGTCCTCAACCATATCCCTCACAAAGTGATACTGAACATCAATGTGCTTTGTCTTTTAATGATTAGCAGGGTTCTTTGCCAAGAAAATTGTACTTTAGCTGTCACAGTCTATCCTTATAGCTTGCTATACCAACCCCATATTTGAACACAATCTCTACAACCAAACTGTTTCCTTTCTTGCATGAGTGGTTTTAGTGTATTCTGCCTCTGTAATTGAAAGTGCCACTATAGACTCTCTTTTTCTGATCCAATTAACTACTCTTCCAAATAGGTTAAACACATACCCATTTGTAGATCTTCTCCAATCTAGATCTTCAATCCAATATGTATCAACAAATCCATAAATGTCCAAAAATCTGTCCAATCTTGGTCTTCCTTGATAGCACAAGCCATTATCACTAGTGCCATGCAAATACCTGAAAACCCACTTCATTATTGTCCAAAGCTCCTTCCATGATTTTGACGTAAACCTTCTCAATACTCCCACTGCATGTCCAATGTATGGTACAGATCATTAAATACGTCAGACTACCAACTACATCTGCATATGGAACACGAGACATGTCCTCTTCCTCTTCTTGTGTCTTGGGACACTGTTCAACATATAACTTTACACCTACAAGAATAGGAACCTTCACCAATTTACTATCATGTGTATTAAACCTCTACAACACTGTCTCGACATACTTCTTCTGGTTTAACCAAATATTCCTCTTTGGTCCACCTCGTTGAATTTCCATTTTCAAAATATAGTTTGCAACACTAAGATCCATCATATTGAATTTGGAGGACAATTGGGTCTTCAAATCCTGGATAATTTCTTTGTCATTTCCAATCAACAACATATCATCCACATACAAGACCAAATAAATAACATGGTCACCAATTAATTTAAAATACACACAGTGATCCACTTTGCTCCTTGTGAAGCCAAGTCCCTGTATATATGTATCTAAATTTTGATACCACGTCCTTGGTGATTGTTTTAATCCAGAGAAATACTTTTTTAACCTGATAAGTGCTTTCTTACCCTTCACTGCAAAGCCTTCAGGTTGCTTCATATAGATCTCTTTTTCTAGATCCTCGTGAATAAATGCTATCTTCATATTCATCTATTCTATCTCAAAATCAAATGCAACAACAAATAAAAGTAATATAATAGAAGCTAACTTGGCAACAAGAAAAAATAATATAACACACCCAACATTTTATTTTTATTTAAACAATTTTTAATTTTGAAAATCTATTTTTAATTTTGAAATTTTATTTAACTTGTTTAAAATTAGTCATCCAGCAATCAAAAAATTAGAAAATCAAATTTTAAAATTTTGAAACTAATTTTCAATTTCTAAAAATATAATTGTAATATTAATTTGACCAAACATTAATAATTTTTTAAAAATTTTTAATAATTAAAAGTTAAAGCATTTTGACCAAACCAATTACAATATACTTTGCCTTTAGCGGATATAAAAATTACAAATCAAAATCAAAATCAATTTAAATTTAATATTTATAAATACAACTTTGAGTGATAAATATAAATACAAAGTCAAAGATTTACAAGTTTCTCCCATTGTGGAGGCATGGATCATACTTTAAAATTCATATAAACAAAACTAAATTGTATTGATTGAAAACGAGATTAACCCATTCACGGAAGTGATGTATAATTATAACATTATCCTTGTGAATACTAATATTGAAAAGCATAAATCTTACTTTAAAATAAATATAAAAATTATTTAAGATGATATTAATAAATTCACAAAGGTGATGTATGATCATAACATAAAGAAGAGTATTAATAAATTAGACATAGCGTAATTGTCAATGAAATTAATGTTTTGAAACTTTATCAATATATCCGAGAATAAGTGCAATTAAAGCTTAAACTATCATATTGGTTTGCATCAACATTATTGTTAATGTATTTAAAATTACATCAACAAGTTCCATGAAGTTACTTCATGGATATATTAGTTTAAAATTACACCAAAAAGTTCCATGAAGTAACTAAACTATCATATTGGTTTGCATCAACATTATTGTTAATGTATTTAAAATTACATCAACAAGTTCCATGAAGTTACTTCATACATATATTAGTTTAAAATTACATCAAGAAGTTCCATGAAATTACTTTATGGATATATTAGTTGTCAAAGAAGACAACCCCTATTATTGATATGTAGCTTACTTTTAGATGATCTTCTTAGATTTTCATAATTGATGGTTTATGTAGCTTATCTTTATATCATCTTTTTTCTATAGATTTTCACAATGTAAACTTTTCATTTTGATTTTGATTTTGATTTTATTTTGTCTCAATAAATTTAGTTTTTCAAACTCTCTCAATTTTTCATAGGACAAAAATTATTTTTAGATGTTTTAATTTCCTCTAACACTTGCGAAGGTTTTTAGATACCAGTCTTTATGATATGACCACTATGCGATTAGGTGGTTTTTCTTTTTATCTTTGAAATTTCCCACTAGCATTACAAAGCTCTTTGAACAATTAATCTTTCTATTGTGCTTGATATTATTGCAATAGTTTTTATTTTTGAATTTACATTTTCCCTTAATTAAATAGGAAATAACCTTTTTGTTTTTCACTTGCCATTTTTTTACTATTGCTTATGTTGCAAAGAGTTTTAAAAGATACATATTTATTTCTTCCCTACAATCCATGGCAAAGTATTAGTCGATATTTCTTTCCTTTCTAAAGCCAAGGAGGTTTTCGAAAAATTGATTCTTGCTTCTTCCCCATAGCAATGGAGTGTTTCAAAAGATAGATCTTTAAATTTTCTCCACAATTTGTGGGAGACTTATTAAAATATATTTTCCTCCCTTCTTTGCTCCCATGAATCGTGTTTAAAGATTAATGTTTCGAAATCATGCATTGGAACTCCTCCTTTGTTATACTAACTTATTTTCATATCTCTTATGAAGATTAATTTTTCATTTCGTCCTAACATCATTAGAGACATTTTGATTTTGGAGCCTACCTTGGTCTTGTATATGGTCATTACAAACATTGAAATCCATTCCATGTGTTTTGGTCCCTTTTGCGAGAAGATAAAAATTTCATCTTTTCACATGTTAAGTGTCGCAAGATGTATATAAGCTTGTTTTGGTTTTTTCAAGGGGTTTTATTTGTGAAAATGAGTTGATCTTACCATGTAAACATCCATTACACTTAATCCCAAAGTTTTAAGCATTGTCGCACAAGTTTTGTCATGGTCATCACAAAGTTTATCTTTAGTGTCGCACTTGTCGTAGGTTGTTGCAAAGTTGTCGCATTGAGGGAAATATGTTGTTCATGTGTCTTGGATGATCTATGTTGTTGTGTCGTCAAGTGTTCTATGCATGTGATCACATTCGAGTCTCATCACTATTCACATCAGCTTCATCAATCCCACACTTAGTCAAATTCCAAAAACCTTTCCAACCAAGCAACTTAGCCTCATCCGGACCTCTTGAACTATGCATTATGCAGTTCCATCCATCAAGCTGCAACCCTGCCTCTTAAAATTTTGCAATGCATAGTTCCTACCTACCAGGATTGCACATTGCGCAGTTTCAGTGCTCAAGCTCGGATCTTGGCCTCCAAAATTGCACAATTCAACCCTCCATCCTGTCCCCAATTGCACATTGTCCAGTATTTGAGATTAATTCCAACCCTTGAGCTCTTGAAATATGCAATTGCATAATCACCAGGTCTTCTCTGCCTTCCAAAATTTCAGAGTAGGAAAAATCAGTTCTCAATCCCTTCAACTTGCCTCACTGAGCTCCAAAACTATGCAATATGTTTGCCTAATCTAGCCTGAACTACACATTATGCATTCTCAAGGCTCAAGATTCACCCCTGAATGCATGATCTACAAAATTACACAGTCATTGAGCCTCTCCCTCAGACTGCCACCTAATTCCGGCTTAGTCAGTGGATCAACATGCATCATCGTAGGCTAGCGGTTTATCAGAGTGATGTTTTCTCGTCATGAGTGAATTGCAGATGCAGGGACTTTATCACATCATGAAAGGATGATGAATAAGGAGATGAATAAGGGAAACATGTTGGAAGACATATTTGTAGCTTATTATGCAAGTTGATCAATCATGAGAAAGCAAAGGGACACTAGTTTGTGACCACAACTCAAGACTTGATATCATTGAAGACTCCTTACCTCTAAGCCATATGGAGGTGGATAAAAGAGCATTCCCAAGAAGACACATAGCAAGTAGTAGTAATAATGTATTTACATTGTCATGTCAGTAGTGTCATCTCATGTCATGTCATGAGTCGTCATCTGCCACACTATTATTGTGGATGATGTAACTTACTATTCCAAAATGCATTGTAAAGTGGAAGTCCAAAGGACATGTACAAAATATGAAGAATCGTGTAAAGTTGAAAATTCATACGAAGTCAATCAATCATGAGGGTAGTCGAAAAGTCACAAGGGAAGTGAAACATCACCCAATTAGTTATATATACACCCTCATTGTATGAGCAAAGTACTTTTGACCTTGGCTCCTCCCGTAAGGCATTAAAGAGATAATCTATTTCTTTTGAGGAGCAAGTGGTGGCTTCAATGCTCCACTATTGGAGCTAATGGTGTTCAATGTATACAAGTGCCTTGGGACTTTTACTTAATATATGAAGCCTAATGGCTAGCTCGTTCTTCATGCATGGATTATGAATGTTTGTGAGATTATTTTGTGAATGTTTATGATTCTTTTTTGTTTTTCACCTGTACTAAAGTAGTTGAACTATTTCAGTTATTTTAGTGCTATCATATTGAGAATGTGTCGTAATGGTTTCAATTCCCATCGCCTCTTTGTGGACTATTCCACTGGATGTTAGATGGATATCTCTTGTTTGTGTGTGTTTCTACAAAAGTGGTACTATTACCACTCTCTTATAGTCTCACTTTCTCTTCCCTCCGAGGTAGTAGACCCTATACACACCTACAATTGAACACTCACCAGGCACACTTACTTTCTTTTCAAAGGAACATTTTCACTCCTCTCTCTTGTTGATAGTTAGAGCCAAGGAAAATCTTTAAGAAACCAACAATCGGACCATATTTTGAATGAGGCTCTTGTCCCAAATGATGTGAGGTATAATTTGGACCACATATTGAGGAGACCCCTTGAATGTTGGTGGGTCCAATATTGTCAACAAAATTATAAGTCTAAGTTGTATTTCATTTGAAAATTTTCCAATATTGTTTACATGTCAACTAAGAAAATAACTTCCAGAACACAAAAAAGAAGAAGGAAATAATGGAGTAGAGAGAGGCTCTTGTGTAAGAAGTTCTTTCTAAACTAAGAAGATTGACGTTCATTAATACTTCCAATCAACAAAGATCGTAAAAATTGCCTCATTGGTCCAAACTTTTCCATATTTTTAAATATGGGAATTATCCTCCTTTACCTATTTTGGTATATTTGAAAATTGTTGACAAAAAGGGCGAATGTTTATCCAAACATGTAGAAATATCACTTACATAATGTGTGACACAAGGCCAACTATTTCACCTTGTTCAAATGCAATTTGATGGACCATTGAGCATGTACGGTTATATAAGAAAATAGTTGTGAATGATAAGGCCAATGTATCACTTCATTTTGATAAAGAAACCTGTAGAGAAACTACAACTTTGTTGATTAAGAGGTACATATGACACCAAATTGGGTTGCAAGTTTCAATAAAGATTACAACAAAGTACTCAAGTAATGGTCGATAGAAGACAATAATTGAAATCAAGAAGTACATTTGTTTATCCATCTAGCAATTTAAGGGAACCTATATTTATGTAGTAGAACTTATTAATTAATTTCGTGGATAAAAGGATTCTTGACACTTCAACATTTATTTGGTATCCTTGATGTAATTTTTTTTTGTATGCTAATGTAGGACCTTTGGTATTATATTCATCCAAGATTAAATATGTACAATCACTTGGTGACCTCAACCCGCCCTGAGGGGAAACCGGGTCTGTTGGTCACCATAAGTTTGCATTTGATGAACCACAACATATGTACAAGAACTACCAATCCATACCAAATACCGAACGCTACCAAAAGACTACTCTGGATTCCTATTAGCACTAACAATTCAAGACATTTTCAAAAAAAGACCTATTTCTCTTAGGAATTAACAGAAAGAACATTTAAAAAAAACCCAAAGACTCAGTCTACCATGGTTTCAGGCTTGATCTCCTCCTTACACGACATTGTGGTTATCTTCTTCAGAAGAATTTGGATTTCCTCCAGCCTGTTATTCTGCATCAGAAGAGTTACTTGAAGCTTTTTCATCTCCCTTTTTAGGTTTGGGATTCCTTGAACCATCTCTGTCAACTCCTCTGCTACCTACTCCATAGCCTTAGCCAAAAGACGTTTCACCACTCAGTAGACATGTAGAGATTGTTTGTATAGGGATAGACGTCCCCTTGTATTTCCTGGGTCCGATAACAAGTTGCCCCAGTCCTCCATTTCCGGGTCTGAATCCTCTTGCATTACATTGTTTTCCATCTCCTGAATAATTCTTCTTATATCTGCATTAGTTCCTTCGTTATACACCCTCTCTGCTTCCTGAACCATCTGGTTCATTTTTCTTCGTCCTCGTTTCTGTCATGTTGGTCATGGTGCCTTAGCTTCTTGACTCTCTGTTTGTCGTGCTCTCCCACGTCCCCAGCGTCTTCTTCCTCTGCTTGTGCGGGAGAGTCTTCCCCTAGTGGTGGAGAGTATGTCTCTCAAGAGTTTAAGGACCTCTATGCAACAGAAGGAATTAAACGAGAGTTGACAACACCTCATAACCCATAGAAGAATGGGGTGGCTGAGAGGAAGAACAGAACGATTGTGGGGGAAGCTCGGGCGATGTTGCATGACCAAGGCCTACCACTTCATTTGTGGGTTGAGACATGGAACACTACGATTTACTTGCAGAATAGAATCCTGCATTGCATACTTGGGATGAACACACCAGAGGCAGCTTTCTCCGGGAAGAGACTAGATGCGAGTCACTTCAGGATCTTTGACTCATCAGTTTATTACCATGTGACCAAGGATGCCCATAATAAGCTAGAGCCGATAGCAGAGTTGGGGATACTTTTGGGGTACACTGATACTCCCCACAACTATCGGGTGTATTTGCCTGCTAGTCAAAGGACAGTGGTTCGCAGAGATCTTAAGTTCGATGAGTTGAAGGCCATGCGAGCTTCCCTTGAGAGGGAGCTCAAGTTACAGGTACAGGAGGAACTTTTGGTTCCTAAGGAGGAGGAGCCTCAAACTGATGCGGAGCAGCCACATGCAGAGGTTCTAGGAGTGGAGACATCCACTCATGTAGAGTCTTCCATAGAGGGGCGGAAATGCACAAGGGAGGCTGACAGATTGTTGATGGATGCGAGAGAGAATTTGGGAGAGCCATCTTCTCAATGCAGACAGAGGAGGTCACCTAAGTGGTACATTGGTTAGATGGCCCTTGTTGGAGAATGTGTAGAGACCGAATCATCTTCCTTTGAGGAAGCAGTGTAGCAGCTGATTTGGGTTGATGCTATGGTGGTGGAGGACTAGCCGATTTGCTCCTGTAGCAAGGTACTCATATATCAGATCGATGTTGGCACTATCAGCATAGATGGGTTGGAAGATCCATCAGATGGATGTGAAGACTGCATTCCTCAATGGCAAGATTGAGGAAGAGGTGTACATAGAGTAGCCAGAAGGTTTTGAGACCTTTGATCATGAGCTGCATGTGTGTCGACTCAAGAGATCTTTGTACGGGTTGAAGCAAGTACCTCGTGCGTGGTACACCAGGATCGACAACTACTTCACCAAGTTGGGCTTCACAAAGAGTGAAGCGGATGTGAACCTGTACCACATCATGGTAGAAGGTAAGTAGTTGATCATTGTTTTTTATGTTGATGATCTGAGATTGACAAGTGATGATCAATTGATAATGTCTTGCAAGAAGGACCTTGCAAGAGATTTCGAGATGAAAGACATGGGTTTCATGCACTAATTTCTAGGCATTGAAGTGTGGCAGAAGGATGGGGAAGTGTTTGTGTCTCAAGGCAAGTATGCCAATGAGATACTCTAGAGATTCCACTTGGAGAAGTGCAAGCCCATGCAGTCTCCTCTAGCAGGTAACTGAAGGAAGGAGGATGCTACTTCAAGAGAAGTAGTAGAAGCTACTATGTATCGGTAGCTTGTGGGTTCACTGATGTATTTAGTGAACACACGACCAAATTTGTGCTATGCGGTGAACCAGCTGAGTCAAGCTATGGTTCAGCCTACCAATCTATTTAGGAAGGCAGCGAAGCATGTTTTGAGATACCTCAGAGGCACATCTCAGTATGT
Source organism: Pinus taeda (assembly GCA_000404065.3). Taxonomy (NCBI): domain Eukaryota; kingdom Viridiplantae; phylum Streptophyta; class Pinopsida; order Pinales; family Pinaceae; genus Pinus; species Pinus taeda. The sequence continues at coordinate 102,666 of APFE030828659.1, forward strand.
ATTATGGTACAGACCATCAGAGGGAGTGAAGCTTCAAGGATTCACAGATGCAGATTGAGCAAGGAGTCCATCAGATCGGAAGAGCACAACAAGAGGAATTTTCAACCTTGGTTCAACTACAGTTTCTTGGTACAGTAGGAAACAGATGTCAATTGCACTCAGCTCAGTAGAGGCTAAATACATGGCTACAGGTTAGGCAGCATGTGAGGCCATTTGGATGTGGAAAATTCTAGTTGGTTTGTTTGATCAGAAGATGGATCCAACTGTGATCTATTGTGATAATCAGAGTTGTATCAAACTCTCTGAGAATCCAGTATTTCATGACAGGTCCAAGCATATCGACATTCGGTATCATCATCTCAGAGACTGTGTGGCGAGGAGGATCATGTTGTTGCAGTATATTTTGACCTAAGAGCAAGATGTTTACATTTTGACTAAGGCATTGCCAAAGTGTAAATTCGAGTTCCATAGAGATAAGATCGGGGTGGAAAATAGTCCCTTTCTTGTTGAGAGGGAGTGTTGAAAATAGCATCAAGAAATGCTAAAAATAGCATTGCTATAGATAGCATTTCAAGATATATTCCAATTTTAATTTGTCCTTGAATTAAAATTGAGAATTAAAATTTGAATGTAGTCTCACCAGTTGTTTGAAAAATAATTAGTTAATTCATCTTGAGTTAATTAGTTGGTGAAATTCAAACATGAAGTCTTTGTGACGACATGCAATAGTTATCCCTTTGATTGAGGAAGTTATCCCTTAATTAAGGAGATAAGGATAAGTTGTATTTGAGTTGTAATTAGTTAGCTCAGTAACTTAGTTAAGTCCAGTTAAATTAGTTCCAAACAATTTGTGGAACTAATTTTGAGTTCAGTCAGTTAATGCATGCATGCATGCAACTAGTGTTCTCCAAATAACTGATTATTCTCTCATAAATAACCCATGCATGTCAGTTCAGACAAAGGCCTAGTTGAGATTAAAGGCAGGGATAGTGTACAATCAGTTGCTAGAATATTCCCATGTGAATATCTCTTGCATGTAGAAGGAATTCATTCCTTGAGGATCGTGTAGTTAATACATAGGTCATAGCAGTGTGTGAGGTGAGAATCACACAGGTTACAGCTGGAGGACCCAGGAGAAACTGCGCAAGGAAATAGGAGGGTTGGAGGACAGAGGAGAAGGCACATGTGTTGTATATTCTATCTATGAGTAGTAGTGAGGGATTGTACTGAGAGTTGGATAGCTTGAGAGCTAAAGCTTTGTGTAATCCTGAGATATTTCCACTTGTATGATAATACATAGAATGGGGTTTTTAGATGAGGCTTTCCCCAGAGTATTCTTCTGTGTTTCATGTGTATTGATTCTTCTTCTCTGTTATATGTGTTCTTCTTGATATTTCTCAAATCCATTAAGCTTCCACAAGTTTGATTGTAGAAGTAGATTAATTATTTTTCTTTAGTACATTGCATAATCAATTTAATCTACAATGAGAATTTCTACAGCGTTCCATATGCAAGTGCAATTGTTAGCCTGATGTATGCAATGGTTTGTACTAGACCAGACATTGCACATGCAGTGGGAGTATTGAGTAGGTTTATGTCAAAATTAGGGAAGGAGCACTGGACAGCAGTGAAGCGAGTTTTCAGGTATTTGTGTGGCACTAGTGATTATGGTTTGTGCTACCAAGGAAGACCAGGATTGGACATAGTGTTGGATATTCATGGCTTTGTTGATGCAGACTGGGCTGGGGATCTGGATCAGAGAAGATCTACAAGTGGGTATGTGTTTAACCTATTTGGAGGTGCAGTCAGTTGGATGAGTAAGAAACAATCTGTAGTGGCACTATCACTACAGAGGCAAAATGCATGGCAGCCACTCATGTAAGCAAGGAAGCAGTTTGGTTGCAGAGATTGTGTTCAGGTATGGGGTTAGTACAGGGAGCTATAAGAATAGACTATGAGAACCAAAGTGCAATTTTCTTGGCAAAGAACCTTGCATATCATTCAAAGAC